>CAEGAD010027932.1:0-51940 GCA_903067055.1 Poeciliopsis paucimaculata
CCAGAAATGTGCAGTTCTAGGCACAGCAAAGATACTGCGCAGAACCCTCAAGCTCCCAGGCCTCTGGTAGAGGACCCAAGCTCAGAGGATAAGAACCACCCGCGGTGGGTGAGAAGGGAATTTTTTTTTAATGTATATATATATATATATATATATATATATATATATCACTTCAACACTTTTAGTTAGATGTAATGAAAATAGAACAGAATGATAAAAAAACATTACTAGTTTCTTGCTTACTTTTTGTCATGCCTTCATTCCCAGACAAAAACAAGCACACATGTTGAGGATAAAATGTGAAATAAGCAAGGGATCTCACTTTCAAAGAAAGCAAAAAGGATCAGGCAATTGGTTCAGTGATTCGCCCAAATATGAAATGGTCAAATGGCATGAGCACCTGTCCTAAAACCATCCAGAAACATCTACAATGTCACAGTGTGTCCCAAAGTAAAATCTGACTGATAGAAACAACATATGGAGCTTAAATTCAAATTCAAAAGTACTTTATACCCAGTTTCAGTTTATATTATATTAATTTATAATTAAGTCAGTCCATCAGAATGATTTATAGCAATGAACTTGACTAAATATTAAAAATATTATTTGCAATTAGCTGGCATGAAGTAGTTTCTTGAATTGAACTCCAGACCTTCTAGACTAAAAAGTGCCTTGCTCTGAGTCATTAGGCTCAGCTAAACCAATCAGGATTTTGTCTGATGAATATATGCAAATTGCAAATATTATGGATCATCCCCATCGCTTCTGGCTCCCCTTTTCTCATTTTCATCCCATTTTTCCCCTTTCTGCAGTGCAGAGAACTGCATTTGCTGCATAATCACCCACTGAGTGCTCCTGACTTTCTTGTCCCCCCCACCAAACACTCTCGCGCACACGCACTTACACACACGTGTCTTAATTTTGCTTCATAATATTATAAGTTACTACATCAGTGTGTTGTCTAACAAATAGAAACTGGAAATACTGACAGGACAGCACAGACAGGTTGTAATGGTCTGAGTTAAACATTGGATTTTCAAAACAATAAAATAGAAATTTTATGTGAAACTAAACTAATATCATGTCTGATTAATGCCAACACAAGGTTCTGTATGTTTTTTTTTATTTTAAAATATTGTTTTTTAGAGGAAGAAGTCTCTTCTGCTCTGTAACAAATAATGCAAACAGTCTCCCTGTCTTTCATTTTTTGCCCTTACTGACCCAGCCCACTTGAGTTTCAGCCTGTTTGAGGCTGTGCAGTTCATTCACTGTGACAATCTGGGGCTGTTTTAACAGAAGACTGCAGTATTTACTCTTTCCTGTCATACAGATACCTTCCTCTATAGAGTGAAGGTATCAATACCAGAAACATAAACATGTTTTTTTTTATGTTTCTGGTATTAAACATAAAGAACATGGCCATAAAAAGGCACATTTTCATTTGAGTTGACCAACAGTTTGTATTTTTCTGTTTTTATTTTGTAGTTCTGTTTTTACAGTCCATGTTTACATCTGTGTGCACAACTACATACAGAAGATTTTACTGAACATGCTTCTTATTCATTTATTTTTTTAAATATTATCATCATTACCAAAAATGTCAAGATCATTTGGGGCTTTTAATCATTTATTATTGTGTTACACAACTTTGGTTTGGTAAGCCTTTGAAATGGCTCCTTAACATTTGAGTCAATGCCAAGAAAATAGACTTATCTACAACTTGCTAAGGGAACTATAATAACATTTAAGTAACTCTCTTGTATCATCATTCCACCTTGGAGGATAAATGGTTCAGATGCATAATTAACTGGCTAAAACTATTTGGACATTTATGTAAAATCATCTGTATTTAAACTTGTAAGTGGCACTGTGTACAAACTGAGCCTATTGTTAACTTGTTTTTGAACATCGCTTTATGTTTACGTGTATTTATTTCTGTCTGTACATGTGGGTGTGCATAATATATCAAGCTTTGCCTGGTGTCCCTTGGTAGATCATTACTGTACTTTCATAGGCTGTTTGTCTGTGTTTATGGATGTGCTGTATGTATGTGAGTTTGACAGTGTGGATAGTAGATTTAGTAAATTCACAACATATTCTGTCGCACTTATCCTCTGCATCCATATGTATCTTTTTTTGGACTCTTACGTTTATTTTAATTGCAACCCATCTGTTAAGAAGCATCTCCAACTTCTTTATTGACAAATATAATTAGATGTGCCTAAATGTCCTAAGGTTATAGTGATACAACTATATTTTGTATACGATCCGGAGTAAAAATGAGCTACTCCCAAGTGTAATATATGTTTATTTGCCAATTGGAATTTTCAGTTTAATTATTAGTGTGTAAATTGTTTTATGTCTTTCTGTTGTTTAGCTATTTAACACTGAATAAATATTGATCGATTAATAACTATAGTGAAAAAATGTATGTCCGTTGTAATATTGTTAAAAAGGCAGAATTTATAAAGCGCTTTTCTCATCACTCTGACCACTCAAAGGTCTTAATAGTAGAACCACATTTACCCAGTTTTAGTTTAAAACTTTCCGTCAGTAATTATTGTTAATAGTGCAAAATGCACTGAATGTAACATGTAGCAAGTTTAAAAACAATGAACTCAACGAAACCAAAATAACACGTCACCTAATTTTATCTTTTATATGTAATTTATAAAGTAAGTTAAGAAGAACGTTGATGTCTTTAAAGTTGTTATGCTCTTAAAAAGTCAGAAAAAGTTACAAGAAACTAGAAATGTGTGACTAGTTGTTTTTTCCCCCTTAAAATTGCAATCTAAAAGTGAGGAAAAAATTGCTTGCTGGTGTTTTTTTAACTGTAGTTGAAAACTTATTATAAATTATTGTAGTTATAAATTATTAATTAAAACCATTTTAAAAGCATAGCTTCTACAACATATCCTGACAATATCCAGGTTAAGCAAGCATTTTATGAAACTTTGTGTCAAGAATAATATTCTGAATACTACACAGTGTTATGTGAATTTAAAATACACCTTGCTATACTTCTGAATGTATGTATGTGTTTGCCAGTGTATTATGTCAGGTACAAACCCTTATGTTTTCTGACGCCCTGCTCTGGCTTTGGAGTGGAAAAAACGCTCTTGCTGTCTCGCTGAGTGACGCTGCTGGCAGGAGTCCTGGGTACCGACGGGGGGAAACAATCCCAACAAAGTGCTATGAATTAATGTGACTAATTAACACCACGTTAATTATTTGTAAATTGCATGTTTGGGTACACATTACTTGAGAGACATATGCTGCTTGTCGTGTTCGTCCAAACAAGTGCCAGCTAATCTGTATCTCTGGAGTGCCCCAATGACTGAAGACGGGCCAATCAGCACCGCACAGGAAAATAAAAACACGAGCAGGAGAGTGAGGTGAAGCAAAGTGCAGTGAAAAAATAAAATTGGAAAGAAAGTTTGTTGCGTTTGTAGTTCGTCTTTTACACGATAGGTAGCATATCTTTAAGTGAAGGATACAATATGTGCCCTGCTTTAAAAAGTGCTCGACCAAATCAAAGTGCAGATTCAATATAACCCTGTGATTTATGTGTTTGCTTATGTTTGCTCTCAGTTGAGAGTTTCTATTTTCAGTACAATTCCTCTTTTTATTAACTAAAAGTGATTATAATGGTTGTTTTTTTTAAAAACTGGATTAAACTTTTGTTTTTTTAGAAATGGATTAAACTTTTTGTTATTGTTGTTTTTAGCAACAATATCCCTGCTTGTAAAAAAAAGTCAGCCAAGTCATGAAAGCTAATGATTCCATATGAGCAACAACATTTAATTAATTTAATGCATCGTTTTAATTTTTGAATTAAAGCAGACAGACGACGTACTATACAAAGATTACATTGTTTTCACAGCTGACCATCGGTAGCTTTATACAGTTCTATTTTATTTAGAGTCTGTTTAAATTAACTGAATTGTTCACTCAGATATGATTTCAGTTCATTTCATTTATTTAGTGCCAATTGATAACTTCCTATATTAAAGGAAAAACGTTATTAGCAGTAGAAGCTCCTTTGTTTGCTTTATCTAGGAGAGAAACATTGCTAAGCAGATAATCTTTGAGCCGGTTTCAAGTCTATGATAAAAGAGAGCAGATGCAGTTAGTCTTTGGCTTTCTTTAGGATAGACCAGTGATGGGTACCGCTAACTAATAAGCTAGTTCCACTCAGTCTTAAAAATAGAAAGGTTGTCTTCCTCACAGACAAAAACTGGAAACTGATTCCAAAGGAGAGAACCCTGATAGCTAAAAGATCTGTCACCCATTCGACCACTAATAAACCTGCAGCCTGAGAGTGAAATGCTTTGTTAGGAACATCTGGAACAATCAGATCTCTGATGGACTGATCATTAAGGGCTTTATGTGTAAGTGTTATGGATTTAAAGAGTGTCAAAGGGAAGCTATAATAGGAGAAATATGATCTCTGTTTTAAATTTTCATCAGAACTGCATTTTGGATCAGCTGAAGACTTTTAACTTTTTCCTAATAGTAAAGAATTTCAGTAGTTCAGCCTTGAAGTTACAAATGCATGGACTAATTTTTCAGCATCACTCCTGGACAGAATATTTCCAATTTTGACAATATTCCTGAGGTTAAAGAAGGAAATCCAGAAATCATTATCATTATCATAATCATTATTTGATTTCAATGACATGTCCTGATCAGAGTTAACAAAGGTTCTTTAATACCAGAGGCCAATCTAATGCTTTAAAACTATACATTTTAGATTTTTCTTCTTGTTAAATGTTTCATCAAATTAGTATTTTTCTAGCTGATAAATGAGTCTTAACTGGAATATCTCTCAGCCCAGACATGGGCGGGATAGAGGACATAGTGGGTATGAAAAATCAGTTGCTTACTGTTCTATGCATCAGTTCTGTCTTCGTTTTGTGTTCTTTACCTGAGCTTTGTTCAAACCAGGGTTTGACATTTTGTAGTCTTATGTGCCAAGTCATATAGTCGTTTAGAAATAAACACTGAAGTTATGTGTTTTTGACTGTTTGCATAACTCAAAGCAGCTTACTCAAATCTTCCAAACCTGTGTTGGAACAAGGCAGGCTGTCCACAAACTAAGGGGGACAAATTTTAGACACTGTCTAAAAGACACAAAGCACCCTGAACACCATTACTGGCTAAAGAGTTTGGTAGAGCACGGTGACACTGCTGCAGTAGAGCAGTGTAGTGTGACTTTATCTTGGTGTTTTATGTTGTACAAAATGGTTTCTTTACTGACAAGTGAATCATGTTACTTTTTTATTATGAAAATACTTGTAGATAACTGACAGATTTTGAGAACTTTTACAAAAGTGTTGAATTAATTTATTATTACTTTTTTTCTTAAATTGTATACATTAGTCTTATGAGTACATACTTTTAAAGAGTGTCTTCAAAAGTGTAAAATGTAGAGGCCTACAGCAAAATGGGCATTGGGGAAAGATAATTCCAATGGCTCCTTCATGAAAGCAGCTCCTCAAAGACACAATGACAATTTTCATAATAGGTCTATGTGCTTTACAACTGCCTGGGTACCTAAAGTTTTAAAAGTTTGTGATGGATTTTCAGGTATGATTATAAATGTTCTTTATTCCTGCATGTAAAGAGACAATTTATTTGCTCAGGGATGAAAGTCAAAGTTTAAGCATCTCAGAATCACAAATAGACAGTTGTACCCACGAAGTGTTATTTCTTCTGCTTTTAAGCAGATAATAATAAAGGTTTACTAATTTTTGTCAAACTTTTTTGTTGATCTGATTTCTAAATCTGATTATTTAGAAATCAGACTAGGTCTGATTTCTAAATAACAATCGCCATCTGAAATCTAGTCAAATGCACAGCTTCTTTAAGATTCTGTGTAAATTGAGAACTTTGCAAACTTTTCTGTGACTAATCTGCAAATAAAAGAACAGTCGCAGACAGTTGAGGATTTACGGGAGCTTAATGAAGTAAAATAATGTGAAATTTCAATGCATAGATTGTTTCTCATGTATCTTTTTTATATGCACTGTTTTGTGTTTGTACCTCCATAATATTTGATTATAATAGATCTTGGATCTTGAGGTTTTGTACTGAATAGTGGATGTCCTGCAGCTTTCAGATGCATCCTGGTACAACACACCTAAAATGGTATCAATTACTTCCATGTTCAAGAGATTCCTGCTGACGACCTATTTATTTATTTATTTATTTACCTTTTTAACAACTGGTCCCCCAATCATCCCCAAGATTCCATGTCCATGTCCTAAATGCTTCAGTAAAGGCAACTTACTAAGAACTTACCCAATAGATGTTAGTATGTTGGAATTAATACCCCTGATCAACACATGCCTGTTGAATTCCCCTCTGCGTCCTTAGATCCTCTGGGGGATCTAAGGACGCATCAGGACTTAAAATCAGCCCAGCTCCAGTGTTTGTCTGCAGCACAGAGGGAGCCGAAACGTGTTTGAGCCTGAGTGAAGAAGTTATCTGAGGAGAAACACGGGACTGCCGTGCTTGAAATGATCCAAGAGTTGCTAGCAAGGCTACTATTACATGCTTATCTATCACTGTGTCACCCGGAGTTACGCACACTGACTTTTATTGGAACAGTTTTGGTTGAGGAGACGCAACCAAAAACCCCTGCATGGTTTGGTGAGATGGGAGCAGGGAGCAGATCTCTGAATCACCTAAGCATCCCTCTCCCAATCTCTCCATCTCTTTCCCTTCTACCCCACAGACAGACTTCTCTCCCTCATCAACAAGCGCTTACTTTTTTTTATTTTTTTTTTTAGCTTTTCTCCTAGTTTCCTCTTACTGTTTCTCTTTCATCCTTTGCTCATTTTTTTCAGTCCCAATCTCTACAACCTCTCCTCACCCCCCATCTTCCTCCTCCCTCCGCCCACCTCCCCGTCTCCCCCCTCGTCTCCTCAGAGCTCCTCCGCATTAGCAGTCAGCTCCACTCCTTGGCGTACTTTGTTTTTCAACCGTGGTAGAGACCAAGTGAGGGAGGCTGCGAGATACAGAGAGAGCGAAAGAGCATCATTTACACAGTCATCTACGCCAAGCATACTCCCCCCTTCCCTTTCTTTCCCTCCTCCTCCTCACAGTTGCTGCTCACGATGCCAAACATTTTATGTGTTATTTAGTCATGCCTGACTTTATCGAATTTAAAAAACATGCCAGTCATGGGTCCACCCTCCCCTGTTTCTTCCCCCTGCTGCCCCTCCGCGCCCAGCCACTCACATCATCCCCGTCTTAGACCCTACCATCCGGGTCTGACCACAAAATCCTCTTGAGCCAGTGTCTTAGGGGACATTTCACTTCTAAATGAAGTTTTATTCCCAGGCTAGACCCTCCAAACACCCTCACCCCAGCCTCCAACCTCCACTGCCTCCTGACCAAGCAGCCACCCCGGGGGAAAGCGAGAGAGCATAATTCTAGGCAGCAGAGTGTTGACTCTAAGATGGATTATTACTGCTTGAAATCAGAGTCCATGTGCTGTTGGATAATGTGGCCATCCAATTTTTTTGTTTTTCACCGGTGTTCCAATAATGAAGATTTGAAGCGCGGCAAAATGGAGAAGAAGAGAGAGACCTGTTCCACTAGATGAGCAGGAAAATCCCAAAATGTTCACATTCACTGTGCCAAAATCAGGACTGAGACTGTTTTTGTTTTACTGATCTTATCTCAACTTAATGGAATTGATTTTGATTATTTTGTGTATCAGATTATTAGAAATGTTTCCCCTAACATACTACCAATCGGATTCCAGAAGTTTGATTCTCTGGAATAATACCGCCATTTTAAGTAAGTAGCTCTAAAAACATCCAACATAATCTAAAATCTTCTAAAAACAAATAAATAATAATAGCAAAGTAAGACTATTGAATAATTTTATAATAATTACATTTTCAGCATTTGCTTAATATCTTGATTTTGAGACAAAGACTCAAGCAAAACTATAGAGCAAACACTTTTTATATTTAGATGTAGTGCTATGTGCTTATTCTGCAAAATTTTATCACCAGTTGGTTCACTGCTACTTTTAGTGCAACAAAAGCATATAAAGCTAATATTAGCTGGTTAATTAGATGGGTTCAGAAAGCTAGCTTGCAGCCGGCTGCTTATCAGACATGCCATTCTGCAGCTTTGAACTGTAGTTTTAAAACAATGCTACCTTAGTAAGAGTGGTAGGTGGCGCTCTTTTAGCTCCTGTGCCATGGCTGCCCATGATGTTTGCAATTAGGAACAAAGAATCTCGAAATGTTAGCAAACCTGTACTGTGTTAAGTACAACCTAGGGCCCTTCGTCAGCTGTTTTTGAAATTTGGATTGCCTATTCGTATCACCACAGCCAACTGACAGCAGTAACCCAACTGTTGCCAACTTTGTGAGAAATAAATAAATAAAAAAGGTATTTCCCAAAATGTGAATTGGCTGGCCTAAACGTTTTATGGATCGGAGATTGCCCAGAAAACTGCAGTCGGTGGAACAAGAGTTATCTCCCTCCACTCCCCCACTATACAGACTGGTCACCCTGCAGATAATCATTTTAAACTACAGATTGTTTACATGTGTAAAGCATAGTTCATTGCATGATAGCCAAATGTGCAGAAGGAAAAAATGCTAATAGATGTGATGCTCTTTGCTCCTTACAGCTCATGAGGGACCTCAGGTCCTTCCTGCACTTTAATTGGCATCTCAACAAAAGTACTTTCAGCTGTAAAAATGACACAAATGAATATTTTTGTAAAATCATAACTTTTCTGAACATTTATTAATTTATTTTATTTTTTGCATTTTTTTTAAGTGATGTCACTGTTTCAATCTAAGGAATATTTCTAACTGCAGAAGTTCTCTGATGGGAACTCTTGTTTGAGAATGTTTAATTGCATTTTGTTTTATTCTATTTGATTCTAAATAATGTGAAAGTTTCATTTGTCATGTTTACATTGCAATTTTATCAGGAACCTCAGACATCTGTTATGTATAAAATGTTTTCTTTATCGCTGCTTATAGATATGTAGAAATCAATTTAGGATGAAATGTAATTCATCATTCCTCTTATTTAAGCATCAATGTACAGCCTGGGTTTCATAACATTGTTGCCTTTTTAGTGCGCAAATATATCCAACGTGAAATTTAAATCAAATTTAAGACATGTCTGCTGGGATTTGTATATGTGGGGGCAATAATAGTTTGCAGGTAGAAGAGAAAAGTATCAGCTCAGGATGGAGCAGATACCGCTTCTGATTCCCTGTGCATTTGATAAGTAGTTGCCCTTAAGCAAGTCAATTTGCTCAAGTGAAACTGCCCAGTGATGTTTGGATGAAGCAGGTGTTTGCAGAGCTGCTCTCAGGCGTGTGTGTGTACCACAGTGTGTAGCTTATAGCTATAGAGAAATAAGAGTAACAGAAGTAGGCTCTTTAAGAATATGCTGCCAAGATGTTATTCTTGGTTCTGGACATCTGCTCAACAAGTAACTGAAACTGCAACATTGAGGTCTGCAGTCACAAGTGGAGGCTGCAGGTTTTATTCCAAGGGAAAGCTGTTCGATGCAGATGCTCTCTGGGGGTGTTGTGCAGATGACTAATCTACATATTTAGTTGTGCAACAAAAACAATCTTGTTTTAGATTCTGAACAAATTGTCTTCTCTTCTAGTTTTTTTACTTTACTAACAAATACCTTAATTCTTTAAATGTCCTAATTGGTTAATTGGAGATCATTAAATTACCATCAGCTGCAGTTTATCTCTATAGTTACAGTGATCAAGTAATACTTTGTCACTGTCTTCCAATATTAAAACTTTTTAAATTCAGGATGTAGAACTAAGATTTAAAGCAAATGTTTATTTTGTTGTATTAGCATAATAAGCAAAAATATTGGTATCCTGTGCCATCCTGCATACTGTTTATTTTTAGAAGCCATCAGATTTTTATACAAAATGTCCTGGTATTTTAAAGAGGGGGCTGCACAGTGGCGCAGTTGGTAGCACTGTTGCCTTGCAGCAACAGTGGGGTTCGATTCCCGGCCTGGGGTCTTTCTGGACAGAGTTTGCATGTTCTCCCTGTGCATGCGTGGGTTCTCTCCGGGTTCTCCGGCTTCCTCCCACAGTCCAAAAAAAAAACATAACTGTCAGGGTAATTGGTCTTTCCAAATTCTCCCTAGGTGTGAGTGTGTGTGTGCATGGTTGTGTCCTGTTTGTCTCTGTGTTGCCCTGCGACAGGCTGGCGACCTGTCCAGGGTGACCCCACCTCTCACGGGAATGCAGCTGGAGATAGGCACCAGCAACTCCCGACCCCATTAGGGAGAAGGGTGAACAAAAAATGGATGGATGGTTGGATTTTAAAGAAGATGTGGGTAAATGCACCTTTACATGCCTACAGCATCACAGATCCACTATCATACTTAACAGTGGGCATGAAACGCTCTTCCACATGTAGTTTCATGCCAAACACACCTTGGGTGTTTGTTGCTAAAAAACTCAACCTCAGTTTCATCTGACTAAAAAGATGAGCCTTGTTAAAGCCATAGTGGACTTTAGTATACCCGAGTTTATGTCTGTGAGGACATAAACTGGGTATGCTAGAAGACTTTTTTCTGGCATCACTCCCAAACAGTTAATTGGGATGTTTATAAGTAAAAGTTGTTATGGGGACTTTACCCCAAGACACGCTGGAAATTATACCAAACTTCCTTACTGGGCCTGGTGTCACGGTAAAATGTGTCATTGTTTCGCCTCGTGACCAGTAGGTGAAAGAGGTGGGGCTCTGTGTGATATCATATTTATACACTAGAGAAAAAGAAAGAGATGCATTATTGATTAGAAAGTCCAGCAGATGTGGCCAAGTATTTAATAAATAAATGCATTTAATTGTTAGGGTTGTCAATGATGGAGTTTTATTTATTTATTTTTTTAAAGTGCTAATTTTGTAATGTTTTTTTTTTTCCCCTGCAACTGTATAAATGTGAAAAGTTGAATTTTTGTTGAAAAAATTCAGTGCAGTTCTTTTATGCTGTTGCTATAAAAGATTAATTTTCTTCTAAGTTTTTTTAAAGCAGTGGGAAGGTGAATCTATGTTGATAGCACAGTTTTAAGGCATTTCTTAAACGATGATTTTGCTTTTTAATTTCTGTTTTGCTGTTTGTCAAGTCTTGTATGATTTTGTTTTTTTTAAAAATACACATGCCTTACTTTGCCTAAACTTATACTTCTGGGCCTTTTTTCTGTTCATTTTAGCAGGGAGAGAACATGTGACCTCATTTAAGGTTCTTTGTGAGGAGATAAAGAGGAATTTTTTATTATGGTGTCAAAGTAGAGGGACGGTGAGACATAGCTTTTGAACCCCTCTTGAAGCTACTTATTCAGATGTAAATTTTTTTATTCTCTTCACAAAATAACTTATTCACAAAAAACAATCCTAATATATCCTTTATTAAAAAGTTAAATTTGAAAGACTTGTAGAATACACACACATTTTCAGAAGTTGGTTTCTGGCAGGACTTTACAACACATCCATAGAGTGGTGTAGCATGAATACTGTATCATCTGTGCTTCTCCTTGAAGCCATAGCTAGCTCAGAAAAGATAGAATCAGACAAAGCCTGAGGACTATAAACCACTGAATACAGTCTCCCTCCCTGACTCCTCCTCTGGTTTTCATCATGCAGCCTGCTCATTGTCTCTTCAGGCTTCTGCAGAAAGTTTGCACTGCAGAAGCTGTCTGTCTCAATAAGTCAGTTTAACACTGCACTAAGTCGTGGAATCTTATTGTCCTAAAAAATCCTGTTGGGGACTGTGGGGGATCTTTTTTTCATTTTTCCATGCAGTCTTACTCACTTGAAGATTATGCGAAGCCTGGACTATACATGTTATTCAGATAGCTTGTTCTGTGAGAGTGATATACTGTTTAAGGACAAATCTTTAAATATTAAGGGTTGTGAATTATTTGGACTTTCACGTATGGATGGGAAAATTTATTTATTACACTTAGAGAGAAAATAAGAAATCCAAAACCTTTTCTGTCTTTTTGGCAAGGGGGATGGAATTATAACAATGTATCGATTTGCAAACATTTATAAAAAATCAATATCACAAAAGAATGCTTGGATGCTAACTTTGGTTTGCTGGAATATTTTAAGTGGAATGCATTTATTGCTTTGCATGCAAATATATGTGACTAGTTGGATGGACTATTACTGCCAGAATTGATTTTAGTGGCAGAAATGCTGAAGCTTATATCAATAACACAGACAATATCCATATAGTGTCTGCTGAATTGAACGCTCATATTTCTGTCTGACCTCAATTAGAAGGTCAACTTTTTCATGATTATATATTTAAATTTACAATCATTTTGAAGTTTCATCAGGACTCACCTTTTCATGTTCTAATTAAAATCAGCTGCTCCTATGATTGTCAGTGACATACAGTACATGGTGTCATATAGTACACACAAAATATTGTTTTAAGTCTTGGGAATACCTGATTGGTTCCTGTCTTCTTCAAGCTTTTTATGGATTCTTCATATTTACAATTTAATCTGAAATATTTACAGAATAAAGTGATTTTCTTTGATAACCACGCCTACTGGTTAGCTTTCTTGTTTTTTGCTGTCAGCAGCTTTTCATTTAGTACGTATTTTAAGTTTTTTTTTTAGTTAAAATATAGTTTGTTCGATAATATTGAATACATTAGAATATTTATTCCAGTAACTCACTTCATTAAGTGAAACACATTATATAACATAACTATACACAGTCTGTTTTTAGTCTTTATTTATCTTAATTATGATTATTTTCTCTATACAGCGAATATAAACACATTTAAAATGAAAATACAACAGTATACCAATAAAAAAAACATTTTTAATACACAAATGGGAGTTTTAAACCACCTAAAAAATAAAACCTCATCAAAACACACATTCAAATTTATGAATGTGTTTTATGTTTTCATGCTTCATATTTATTAAATCTTATTTTTGTGATATATGTTGTAACTTAAAATAATATTTATTTGCAACAATGTGCATGCTCTGCTGTTTGTTTTTTGAATAGAATCTGAACAAAATTCACAAATTCTTACATACGAGCTAGTTACATTCCTCCTGAAAGTAAAAAATAAAACAGACGGATAGCGCTCTTATTACAGTTGGTGAGCCTTGAGGCAATTAGTCTAGCCTAAAATATCTCCAAGAAGCAGAAAATATCATGATTCTGTCCAAAGTTCAAACCAGCCTCTCTGAAGTTTCGTAATGATCTCCCTTTATCTCATTTGTTTAACCTGATAACACACAGGTGTTGTGCAAAAATAATAGGTTGATTTTAGCTCCAGTCCTGGCACGCATCCAGGCCAGCTACCTCCTGCTGTTTCCAGTTTTTAATGCAGAGTCAAGCTAATTGTCTCTCTGCTTCAGCTAAGAACTTCAAAACAAGCTGAAGAGGTGCTTAAAGGAATCACCAAATGATTCCTTTAAGGTTCAGAAAGCAAAGCAGTTTAAGTAACAAAGAGAGTGTTTGCTATTGACAAATACATTTAACAGTATACAAACCCGTCACTGTTTACTGACATGTGCATTCAAGAAGTACCTGTAAGATTATGACAACTAAAGATAAATAATTTTGATATGAATGAAATAAATACATTTTAAATGACCTATTTACCACTCTGTATTATAAACCTAAGTATACATCCAAATCTACAATGATATGGGTTGACATCAGTACATTTTGATGTGTTTGAATGGCTCAGTCAAAGTCCAGGTTTAAATCCAGTAGACAGACTTTGACACCTGTATGAAGAAAGAATAGAGGATTTCAGCCAGGCTAACTGAGCTTGAGTTATTTCACAAAGAAAATGGAGAAAACTTTCAGTGTGCGGGTGTGCAAAGTTATTAGATATATACCCCAAAAGACATACTGCTGTAATTACAGTGATTACAGGTTCTACAAAGTTTTGACTCAAGAAGGGTTCAATGCATTTATGCACCACAACTTTTGTTTTTATCATAAAAATTTAACACATGTATATATATTTTTCTCACTTTAAAGCTAAGCACTACTTTATATTTCTTTGTTACATAGAATTATAATAAAATGCCTTTTGATTAATGGCTGTAACATGCTATTAAAAAAAAAAGAAGGTTGAAGTGGTTATTAACATTTCCAAAAGACTGTGGCAACCTTTAACTAATAGACAAATTCCTAGGCTGCTGTGGCAAAATCTCCCTGTTGGAATATAACTGGTTAAATGAACAACACATCACATGCAGAAGCGTCCTTAAGCAAGATATTAAGCTACTTTAATAAACTTTATAATCCTGCCAGTTGAGAAAAAAAAGACCTGCAAGTTTAGAGAGTAAAAATAAAGTAAATATACATGCAAATGGAGGATTTTGTTGGTGGGCAACAGCACCTTTTGTTTGTCCATAAGCTGATCCTATCTTTTACACATCATTTCATGTTTGGGCTCCTTCAGTATTCAGCATGTCTGTCCTCTCCTCTCTCTTCCCTGCAGCAATCGGCCGGACGTTGATACCCCGTTATTTCAGCACAGTGTTTGAGGGCGGCGTCACCGAGCTCCATTACATCCTGAAACACTCCAAGGAGTCCTTCCACAACTCCTGCATCACCCTGGACTGTGATCAGTGCACCATGGTCACCCAGCATGGGAAGCCAATGTTTACAAAGGTAACATCTGACCCTTGAGCTTCTCTCTCCATAAATAATTGATTGTGTGCTATGATAATGGCCAGACAAGGTGTTAAAGTGCTTAAAGATCAAACCCATTTAAACCCTTTGATTCCCTTTCTTCCTCTTTCTTTCATGCTGTCTCTGCTGTTTGAAGTAGAACTTGATGGTTTTACTGTCAAACACAGGAAGGTGCTTGTGTCTTTATCAAAGAATAATAATAATAAAAAAGTGGTTTCCTCTATTTTTAAATGCCTATTCTTGAACAAAGCAGAGCCAAATTGAGCTTTTTATGTCAGTTTATCCATAAGTGAATTTTATGATTATTTACCTCTTTATGATGAAATAATTTTTTTTATACATATCAAATGTAATAGTTCCATTGAATAAAACATAAAAAACAATCATAGAAAATATATATATATATATTATTTATTTATTTATTTATTTTTTTTAACCATGCAAAGCATTGTTTTTAGCCAGATATTTGTTCTAAGCTGTGTAGTTATTTTTACTTTTGTGTCTTCTATTAGAAATTTGGCCATTCTGCCCTCTGGCATTTACAGTGCTAAAGCCACAGACTGATTCTCAAGCCTGCAGGTACTCCAAAGGCAAAGCTATCAGGACCGGAGTAAGATGCCTGCAGAGTGTGGTTTAGATTGTATTGTAACTGACACACAGATGGAAGCAAGGAAAAGGAGAGGAAACACTAATTGCACAGGTAAAATGATCCAAAGCAGACACAAAGGTCCTCTGAAAGCAATAATGCTGTGCTCACCAGCTTTTGTCTTTGGGGACAGAATTCCCCTGTGAAGTGGAGTGAATATCTGCTCCTCCACGGTCTGATCCTGATGGCTCGCTGACTCTTAGTGTTCTTCTGCTGACTGTCTAAATGAATCTGTGGCCAGATACCTTGTCAGCGCCAAGCAGCTGAGCTAAAGGGATTCCATGTTCCCTCTACCATGAATCCTGAGCTGAAGCGGCAGACCAGATTGTTCTGACATTAAATGGCTATACACCCCTCTTGTTTTCAGAACTTGACAGTATGCACTAACTCACAGGTGTATGTGTGTGCGGGTGTGGGGGTGTGTGTGTGTGTGTATGTGGCTGTCTGTGTGTGTGAGTCAGATAATTAACTTTTTAGTTGACTTCTCAAAGGCTGTGAGCCTATGAAGTGAATAAAGAAAACCTTGAGAGTTGAGTTTAAAAAGCAACTTTTTTTTAAATAAAACATTGGAAGGTGGATGTTAGTTTTAATCTCAAATTAGTTTAATTAGATTTTTATGGCTTTTTTAATGCTTGACAGTAATTTCTTGTATTAAAATGAGACCTCATTGTGATTTATAAAAACAAATAATATTCATAGACAAAAGAAATAAACATGGTCACGGTACATGTCCACGGAAGTTTAAACATGTTCACATTTCAAAATGAAGGTAGATTTTATTTCAAAAATCTATCTTCACTTTTAATTATTTTTTTTAGACTTTCTACTCAGAAATGTCATAGTGTATTCGTTTACTAGCTGTAGATATAGCATGCCTCCTTTTCCTGATGCCATTTCAGAACTATTTCATATTTGCTTTGCATTTCAGTATGGTGGCAGTAATCCAGTTATAAATGAACTTAATTGCAGATTAATTTGCAGATGCTTTGTTTGCCCTAATGAAGATTCACTTGGTTTATTGTGGTTAAAGAAGGGCTACCACAGCATTGTAATCTGGTGTTTGATGAATTTAACTGATATGTATTTTGAGGGCTCTTTCATGGAAAAGATTACAATAAGGTCACATCTGCTAGTCGTGTCATATGAAATGTTTGTGAACTCTCACCAAAAGAACTATTTGGGTTATATGTACGAGGTTGGAAGGTTGTTTTCCACAGCTGCATGGGAACCAGACCGTCTCGCCCCTTGTTTATCATTCCTTATCATTGTATAAAACTTATATGTGGTCTCTGCCTGGCAGAGTTTTGCGAGACTTACATCCAGACTGGCTTGATTATTGATTGTCTTATGAGCTCTCTGTATTGTGCATAATATATGAATAAACCTGATTGAGTGACTTTACCTGAACAGGTTTACCTGGAAATACTTTTTTCCACGACAGCTCTCATAAACCTTTTGAAGAGCTTTGGTCTTTATAGCCCAGATGGTCATTTTGGCAAATCTTTAAAAGTTACTCAGCTAAATTGAGTTAAATTCAAATTAATAAAATAATTTTCTAATTTCATTTGTTATATGTGACAAAGAAATGATAAAAAATTACCAGTGACTAAGGGTTAAAACATAATAAGGTAACTAATAATGTATCATGTAATGACAGCTAAATTGGCAATAACTGCCTCAAAAAGCATAGCATTAGCATTTCCACTGTGGCTAAACTAGGTAAAGCTAGATTTTGCTCAAAGAAGCATCCTCAACTACAAGTCTTCTGACAGTTCCTAACCTGTACCTGAGTTTATATATTTTTTATTATTTAACACATATAATTACATCAACTTTACTGACCTCTGATCTCATACTTAAAATCCTAGAAGTATTTATGTAGAATTTGTTGAAATATCTTTTCCTTTGTTGAATTTTAACATTATTATGCTTTATTATCATTAAAATATTAATTTTGGTCACTATTATTTATTAATTTTATATAATAAGTGTTTGTGGCAAGATAAGAAACAATGCCACAACATGTTTAGTTATTCTGAAGGAGATGAGCAGAACCTACAAAATGTTGATATTGCCTTATAAATCAGATAGTTATAAATATTTTAGTTTTTTTCTTTGTTTGAAACTTAGTTCAAGTTACTTCATAAGAACATTAACCGCAATAACTGCAGCTACAAGGTGGAGCTTTCACCATGGCTTACATCAACCTAACATCATTCCTAACATCTGCTTAATCATCACCATAACTGACTTCAATTTAATAGAAAATGTATTTTAACTCTGTAGCATTGAGCATTATTTTTCATTCAATCATGCTCTTATTTTGAATATGGCAGGTATTTACATAAATAAATGTTTAGCTTCAGTAAGGGGGAGAAAAACAGGGGCAGTTTTTGTAGGCAAGGGTGGAGTGTCAGCATATGTGTAAACAAGTTTATATTTTAGTATAAGTGGAAGGAGGGGAGCTCTTTTGTTATCATGTTAATAAATAAGAATGGAATGTGTCAAGTAATAGAAAAAGGACATTTCTTTTCATGTTGTTGCTGTTTGAGTTTTCTCTGCTTTTTGTAAACAAGGCTTCTTGAAAGCAGCGGACCAAAAAAAGCTGTAATATATTACAAGTGTCAGATATTAACCATACAAAATGGGAGCAGAACAGGCTAGGCCCAGTCAACAAAAAGCTAAATTTGATGCTTGCAGCTCTGCTCTCTTTTCATCTTCACCTAAATTGGATGAGAAGAATTAATTCATTAGAAAAAAAAAAAAAATTCCAATAACTGAGCGTGTTCTGTCTGAGCTCCCAGCAGCAGCGGCAGCAGCGAGCCTGCAGCTCTGGAGGCCCGAATCTCAATCAGCTCTGCCTCGCCTCGCTTTCCCTCAAACACCACCACCACAGCACATCACCCCCGCCGCCGCTTTGCTCATCCCCCTCCCCGCCTTGCCGGCTCGCTCATTCTTCCCTCGCTCTCTACTCCAACGCTCTCTCTCTCATCCCCCCTCTCTTCCTTTCTCCCTCCCCACCCCCGCTCCCTCGAGACGCACAGACACACACACATACCACACAGCCACACACACCCGCATCCTTCATCCCTGGAGAAATCATCCCCAGCTCCCAACTCGTGCGCTCGCTCTGCCTCCTTCTCTCTCTCTCTCTGCCTGTATCTGTCTCTTTTTGCTCCTCCGTCCGTCTTTCATAAAGTCTAATTCCTTGCATATTTTTTTTTTAATATTGTGGTATGTTAAAAGTTGAGTTAGATTTCTGTTGTTTTTCTTAAATGTTTTCAATGAGTTCTAAAAGCACAGTTAGCATCAGTTTAATTGGTTAGTCTGGGAATCCTGTAATGATCTAAGACAGAAACAAAAAAACTTCACATATGGGTGCATTTCAACCCTGTCACCATTTACAGAAAATCAAAACAGCAAGAAACAACAAATGCATTGCAGTGGATATGTTCTTATACTGGTAACATACTGGCCAATAGTTGGTGTTCTTCTAAATCTGCAGTAGTAGTATTTCACAGAGTGCATTTGCTGTTCAATTAGAATTTTACCCATCTATTTGCATCTTTTTCTGTAGAATGCAACTTCAAATTATTGGTGGAAACACAGCTTAATCGCTGATATGTTTTGTCAAGCATATTTGCAATATTCTAAAGAAGATGCACCTTGGGAAGCTGAATTAGTTAGGTGCAATACTTCACATGCTACTTTGTGCTGTTTGTGAAGCAGCCAATACAGCAAAACCGCCCTTTTTCATATCACTGATTGGTTTCAGAAAATAAGGAAGACAATGAATGTTATCTTCTGCGACAGTGCTAAAATGGTTTCCACTGTGCATAATGACTGAAGGTACTTCTTCAGTCATTGGATAATTGAACTATTAATTATCCCCATTTTGAGACCCCATTTCAAGATGGTTTGGGAACTAATTTTAGTAACTACTAAAATGGCTTCCACAGTTACCAAATATGGATCCATGTGAGTACCTGTGGGATGTAGGGACAGTGAAAATTAATTTATGGATGTCCAAAATTGCATACCGTGGCATGCTGCCATGTCAATAGCTTTAATGAATGTTTTTGAGTGACCAGTAAAAAGTGTTCTAAGACTTGAGGTTGAAAATCTGTCTTGTGTTGAAGTAAGAATTGAAGATTAAAATGAATTCAGTTTGCTAAGCTAAAACACTAAAGTCAAGCTTGCTAACAAACTTCTTAACCATTAGACAGTGGTTGCCAATGAACACCTCGTGTTAGCTGTGGTTGCCAGGCACATGTGCTGTAGATGTTGCTGTTCTAACAATGATGATTCTCTGCATTCATAAATCTAGCCTGTGCACAGTGATTAGCTGAACATGTATACTTAAATTATTAGCCTTTGATTTGTTCAAGGTTTTTGAACGCGCAGTTGAAACTAGAAGTTTACATTCATCAAATAAAGACACATGCATCTTTTTTTTCCCTCACTGTCTGACATTAAATCAGACAAAACTTCTTTTTTTAGGTTAGTTACAACTGCTAAACTAAATTTTGTTTGCTAAATACCACAATATTGAATGAATATATTATATCTATTTATGAATTAATTTCTTCAAAATCATAATCCATCTGATTGAAACAATATAAATTTGGTCTGATTTGACTTAATTGCATTTAGAAGTTCGGTATTATTTGACTTCACAGCATTTCATTGGTTAAATTCTTACTGCTTGTTTAATTAGTGTAAAGCCTCTAGACAAATCTTCTGTAGTGTTACAATGAAAACAAAGCTAAACCTTAGGATTTGTTTTAAGTAGGCAGAAAATACTGATATACCTCATTATTAATCCTCATCATTGGCTACAGTTTGTAATAAGAGATGGTTGTAAATTGTTATTGTCTGCAGCAATGCTGTTGAACATATACACCATTCTAGAATCACCTAGTTTAATTTTACTGGTGGAAATATAAATGCAAGCTAGATGTAAAGACTTTCTTGTTCAACACCCCATGTTCTTGAGTTTTTTTCTCTCCCTGAATTGATGTCACTCCTGCTACGGCAGAGTGTTATAATCTAACGAATGGGTGGAGCTACAGGGGTTCTCTGAGTGGGCGAGCTCTCTAGGTGCAGGTGGAAAATGTGTGTGTGTGACTCACAAGGCTGAGAGGTGTTGACAAGGTGACACGGGGTGCCAATTTGAGCAAAAGCTCCCAACCTCTCAGCCACCTTCCAGTATCCCAACACCTCTATTCAGTACCCAGCAGGCCTTGCTTTCCCTGACCGGAGTGTGTTAGCTCTGAGGCCTTGGTCCTTGTTACTGGTGCCCAGCTGGGGTTTCTGCATGCTGGGAGGCAAGCAAAGAGGAAAAGGCGACTTTGTGACACAATGGTTTCAGTTCAATTGTATCTAATTCAGGAGGGATGTTTTATCAATGGCTGAAAATGAAAAGGGATTATTACCAAACTGTTTTTGTTCTGTTCATTACCATTGAAAATTATGTACCTCTTTGGTAATTTGGTAAGTTATGTATATATACTAATTAACTGGGCACTGATTATGCAAATGAATACATTAATTCACTTAAAACAGAAGGACAAATTATACATTTAGAGATGCAATCATCAAGTTATCTATAATTTGAAGGAAAACTAAGAAAGATGGGCATGATTACTTTTAATGCATTAAATAAATAAAATAATTTATCTAATTTGTCTTGACTGATCAAAGCCGATCAAGAGAAAATTGCATCTTTACTCGTTTTAATATATGCTTGGAGTTTGAAACTCGATTCATTCAAATGTGAATTATTCAATCAGCCAAAAAAATTTGGCTGAATTAATATAAAAAACGAAAACAAAAACAAAACAAACAAAAAAACACAGATTTTATTATTCAGAATTTATGCAACAGACAAGCTGTTCATTTGTATTTTAACGTCATAACTCAGAGCAGCGTTCACAGTTTTTGGCAGACCTAGAAAAGATGTGAGATTTAAAAATATATATATATATATCACTATGGAGATTTGGTGAACCCCAAGATTTCACTCTTGTTACATTTCTCTGGCAATAAGTTTTGAAGACTTTTGTTAGTCTCCCTGACCTCGCACCTGTCTGTGTGTACCAACATACATTTACTTCCTCATCCAACTTTGTGACAGGTTTAGTTGTTTTAGACTATCTCCGAGGAATTTTTGGTAAATTGATATTTCTTATTATTTCTTATACATTTTATGATTTCCCTGTGACTCATCTTGAAGATTGGGGGTGTGTGTCAAGTCATAAGAGTTTTTAATTGTACTGATCAACTTAAAAGAGAAAAGAAAAATTACAGAGTTTCAGTGCCATATTCTTCAAAGACATTATGAGGGGTGTCATTAGTTGCACTAGTGATTTTTCAGATTTACAGAAATTAAATCAATTTGCATTTCCTTAAAAGTAATAAACAATGAATTTATTAGATGTTTAATTTGGATGCAGCACAAAACAGAAGTTAATCTCTCTTTTAAAACAGTTTTAAAACAGCAGAACCAATTTCTACTGTTTTGTACTTATTGTATTTTTGCTCAGTGCAATACAGGCTTCGTTTCGCTACTGGTATCAACATTTTTAAACTGAGTTTTTATGGGTTTAAGTCCTTACATCGAGGCATCAGGAGATGCACCAGGACCAGAGTGTCTGCATCTGTGAGGAACATAATCCCTGGGATTTCCCCAGCTTTGCTGTGCACGGCCTTTCAGCTGGCTGAAAAATGACTGCTACGCTTTTCTGTTGAAAAGTTCAAAGCTATTTATTAGAAATTCTTATATTTGTAACGTTGTGAAAAATCCCAGCTGAGCAAGCCCCTTAAAACACTTACTATGGTAACACTTTTGGCTGTTTGCACGGTACAAGTGACATGTCTGTCAAGCAACCTGTCTGATTAAATAGGAACTAATTAATCAGCTAAATTAAAGCTTTAGTTTGTTTTAATGAGCAGTCAGACAAAAAAATATATTTTCATTTTATGCAAAAGCGAATAGCAGTAGTTGTAATAATCTTTTATTTCCTGTTTTTTAAAAAAACAATTACTCATGTTACTTATTTTGGTTTAAATATGTGTGTGGTAATACCATCATACTTTTAAACGTGTCATGCTGTCAGAATCTGCCCTTCCTCCTATATTAAGTATCTAACCTAGTTACTTTAACTTAAAATATTTAGTCAACAAATTTGTCAGAAGTTGTGATAAATGCTCATAATACTCGATTTAATGACTCTCATCTGCTCTGTTAATTGATTGTCAGGTTGAGGCACAGTATTGAATAGTGTCTCAGCAGCGGGACACTGTTATTCTTTCTTGCTCTTTTGAGCCAGAGATCTCAGCCCCGTTGTGTGCAAGATTTATGACCCTGCTCTTAAATCAATGGGGACTTTGCAAGGGGCTGTAGTATTTAATGGAACACTTTTTAATTCATCTGGATTTTCTTTCTTTTAGTTTTTCATAAGGGAAAGCTGTTTAGCTAAAAAATAATAGGCTAGCGCTTTGAGAAAATATGAGGTTTAACCAACTGACTTTTGCTGTGGGGAAATAACTAGCTTGTATGATTGAATCTTCCTCATGGAAAATATGAAGCCTTGGCTGCAATTTTGTCTCCGCACCAGCACCACAAAGACAAATTCGTGTGCATATATTGGGCTTGGCAATTAGAGTACAGTATTTTTCTCTGGTTCTGATTGAAGCCATTTATGATTTTATCTCTGGGTTGCATAGAAGCAGAAGGACTACAGAGAGACATAGAAGCAATATTAGAAGGCAATGCTAAGGACACAGTAGGCACTATAGAAGAAAGAATCAATAGTGCATTGTTGTTTCACTGTAGGCAATAAACCTGGAAAGCACCATAAGACACTGATTCACTGGTAAATACATTTCAAGTTATTTCACTGCTCCTGGGTAAATGCCATGCAGAGAAACGACCTAACTTTCAGAAATGATGTCAGGAATTAATAGTTTTTTTTTTTTCTTTCATACTTGCCTTGATATTTAGTTTTAAATGTGCTGCCAGGGGGTAGAAAAATAATCCACTACATAATTAAAAGGATGCAATGCAATGCAATTAAAAAAAAAAAAAAAAAAAAAAAGAAAACAGCCAAAGTTTTTTTTTTTTCTAAGTTTCTTGTAATTCTAATTTTAATACGGTGGACTGTTAACAATATTTCAACTTTAAATTGAAATTTAAATCATTGCCTTTATACTTTTTTATAATAGAAAACACCAGGGAGTGATTCGTAGCAGGCTGAAGGCTACATAATCCTTAAATTTATGGATTATCTTAACTTTGTTTTCACTTAGGCAATTATTTACTTGATTTTTAAATTAATTTACTTACCAAAAGGAGAGGAAATATAAGTAACTAAATTATATTGAAAAATAACAAGAGACGTAATTTAAAATCCTCCAGCTCAAGCAAATAAACATTGAAGTGTCTCTCATTTAAAAGATTTACTTTCCAAACTACAAAACCATGTTAAACAAGACACCAAATAATTCATCCCAAGTTTCTCATGAGATATTGTCGTTTTTAATATTACTATTAAGTGCAGCAAGTCTTTAACAAGAGAGACAGAACTATAACAAAGCAGATAACCCAACTTGTGAAAAAAATTACATTACAGTTAAGGACATCAAACAATTTTAAAATGGTATTGTAGAATGGTATGGTAGAAAAGAAGACATGCAAATTTGTATGACAATGGAAATTACACTCAGTATATTGTTTGAGCATTGTTGATGGTTTGCTGTACCTTTTATTCAGTCATAGCAATATCAACATACACAATGTTTTATTTCTTATTTGCTATAATTACTTCTGTTGACCATATGTTGTGTTATTGCTACATGTAATCTAAAAGTTTGTGTCTGTATAAACATTTTGCTGTTGAGCAAAACTTTTTTTTTTTCTTATTTTTACTCTCTAATGGGTGCATATATCAGCAAACAGGGTTTTTTGATAAAAGTGGGAACATTTCACGGTATCTAATTTTCTATTTGAAACAGCAGAGAGACTGTTTTCCATGCAATGATTTTAGCGTCGTTGAGATTCTGTTTCTTTTCTTCATCTTTTTTTTTTGTATAATTGAGTGTGTTGGCACGTGAGTTACAGAGGTAGTTGGCTGGGAACCGGGGGATGGGAGTGGGGAAGGGGAGGGTCACGGTGGTGGGATGAAGGGTTGGCGGTGGTGGGTGTGTGTTTGTGTGTTGGGGCGGGGGGGTTCAGTATGGCCGCTAGCCTCTTTCTTGTTGATCCTCAGGAGACCATCTGCGCTGGGGGCATTGATTAGAGTGTGTCTGGTGGGATTACATCTTTGCTGTTGCCATGCCAACTAATCAGCTGATTTCCCCCCCCCCCCCCATTCTCTGTCTGTCTCTCCATTTCACTCTCTCTCTCCTGTCTCTTGCCTGGTTGTCACAGCAACGAAATACAGGGAAGCGCAAGAGCCCCGACAAGAGCTGGATTCAGCTAAAAGGGGCGAAATAATGTTTTTTCCCCTCTCAGTTTCCCCTTCTCTGGCTCTCTCCGTCTCCTCCTAATTGGCAACTCTCTCTGACCTGGAGTTCTTTTGTCTCTGGTGTAAACACACCCCTCTGCAGATTACATTTTATTTTTGCATTTTAGGGGCCCAAGGACAGAGTAAATATTGGGATCATAATAGCTTGAAAAGTCCTCTACCAAATTCCAGAATTGAGACAAAAAAAATCCAACATTTTCAGGGAAATCGTACCTGAACAATAAACTGTAACTTTTTTTTTTTCCTGTGTTACAATGATTTGACAGTTGCCCACCAGTCTGTTAAAGAAACATAAGAATGAGGAAAAATGTGAGGTAACAGTAAATATGGGATCTTTCTCCAGGTTTGCACAGAGGGTCGGTTGATACTGGAGTTTGCCTTCGATGATCTGATGAGGATCAAGACGTGGCACTTTACCATCCGGCAGTACCGGGAGCTCATCCCGCGCAGCATCCTGGCCATGCACGTAAGTCTGACACAGCTAACACCCAACAGACAACACAGACAGTAATGTGAAAAACATTTCCCAAACTTAAATATTTCATATCATCAAGCAAATAATACTATCAGTGAAAGCTAAATTAGTAAAATGCAGTTTAAAAATTTTGAAAAAGTTCACTGGCACTTTGTGGAGGAAGTACTAATTTCCCCCATAAATCTAATACTGTAACTAACTGTATTGTATTTACAGTCAGTTACAGTATTAACTTTGATGCCAACAACTTCGGCATCGACAACTTTCTTCAAGAGTTTCTGGTAACTGGCAATCTCTTACATTTCTGTGGATGAATTTTGTCCCACTGCTCCTTACAGAACAATTTTAATACAGCCACATCAAGGAGTTTCATGCATGAATAGCCAGTTGAAGTTAGTGACAGTGTCACACTTGGATTTAAGTTTAAGCTTTAAACAGGTTTCTCCAAAATTATGATTTTGTTCTTTTGAGTCATTCAAATGTGAACTTGGTGTTGTTTTGGATCGCTGTAAAGCTACTCCTGTAAATTAGCCTCACTTTCATAAATTTTTGGCAGATCAGTGACACAGAGCTTATCCACTGATCTTCCTTTACTTCAGCAAAGGTCTGCTCTGCTGTGAGAGAGGACTGACTTTTAAACATGGCCACCAGATCACATACGAGTAACAATAGTCACCACACTGTTGCCAACTTAGTGGTTTTGTTGCCATATTTAGAAACGATTTAAGACAAAAAAAATCCGAATTGACACTTCAGGCCAGAAAACTGTGATCGGTAAACCGTTGGATCATTGTCCGAGCTTAGGGTCACAAACTGATGACATTGTTTTTTAGGATGGTCTGGTAGAGAGTTTTATTAATCATAGCAAGTCATTTAGCTCCTGGAAAAGCAAAGTGGCCCCAGATCATAGCACTAGCACCATCATGCCTGACATGTTTTCCACCCTGTTTTATGTGATGTTCTTTAATGCTGTTAGTTTCACACCAGATGTAAGGACACACACACCTTATAAAATTATATACTTTGGTCTTGTTAAATCACAGATTATTTTAAAGCTGTGTGTAATTATTAAAATGCCTTTGTAAAACATGTGTACATCATGTTGTTAAACAAGTCCTGATTGTTCAAGTCTGGAAGTATTCAGCAAATATGTAGTAAAATTGACGAAAAAAAATGTCTAGTCCCACTTAATTCATCATTTAGAGACAGGTTGGACAGGCTGGTTTGGAAAACATTTTTTTCTTAATTAAGCCACTCAATGAAAACTCAGTTTTGTATTTACTTTGGTTGTCTCTGTTTGATATTTAAATTTGTTCTCCACAGCACTGCATGTCTGCTTTGGTTGACTTTTTGACTAATAGAGATTGTCGGTGCACAGTGCAGAGACGTATTTAAAAGCCTTTTGTGAGGATATACCAACAAAGAAATATGAAAGAATTTCTGTTTGCATAAAAAACTGAAAAGGAAAAATAAGCCCTTTGTCTGGAAAAAATATAATACAGCAAAAGGTTACATATATATTCAGTTCTTAATTCTACTGAATGGATTACTCAGTCTATGACGCATAGAGTATAGAAAAGATAAAACCATATGATGCACTAAAAATAAAATAAACAAAGCAAAACTATGCATATGTTCCCTCTAGCCTCCAGGCTCTTTTTATGTGATTCAAGGTCCAATAGTTGCATATAATATTTTAGAAATCCGAAGCAGTTTTACGTAAAAACTGAGAATTGTACATGCTAGTCTCATTAATGAAAAAGCACCAAGGTCACTTTGATATCAAAACTATCACTGAAATCTTTCAAGGTAACATTACCTGAACTCTTAGCATGTCTGTCTGATTAGAACGTGCTCAGATTAATGTAAGGTTTGCTGCAGCAAAGGATTAGATACATAGCGTGAATTCAGAGGTCACTGTTTTCAGTGCATGAAAGAAAAATAATTCTAATGAATTAAACAAAAACATTGTTTTTTTTTTTAGTTTAAAAGAGCCAAGTGTTTAATCTGTTGTCTCTTTGCTTTATGATTTCTGTTCAGATGGTTTAGATGGTTTCTGTTCAGACTTTATATTTTGATGTACTCTGTATGTACAACATCACTGTGAAACAAAAAGCATAATGTGGCCAAAAAACAATAAAATATACTGTAAAGCGTACATCAAAAGAGAGCACTTGAACAATTTATATTGTACATTTTACTGAAGATGATACAGATTAAAATACCTGCGATTGAAACTTTTTTGTGTGTGATCATTTAAGTCCACAATAACCTGTATAGAAACTCTGAAGGATAAGAGTAGTCAACATTTTTTCTCTTTTTTTTTTTTGGAAAATTTGAGGAGTTTTCAGGTTTGTAGTACACTTTTGTTTTGGTTTGAAGACAAGCAAAACTTTATTTATTTATTTTTCTGGCATATGTCACACTACCTTTACTCAGGACTGAAAGGCAAGAAAAAGTTTATTGTTTGAGACACATCTTTGTAATTCTCCTTTAGACCACAGGGGCGTTAAAGTGAAACACTATAACTGACGGAAGCTGGCTTCTATGGGGAGTGAAATTTTCAATTATCAATAGTCAATGATCTTTTGACCCTACATATTGTCTAAAAACAATATGTACACTGGGTCGTAGAATAATACTATGTGAAATTGTCAGTTTCACATGTGTACTACTGAGTTTCTGAACTGAACTTTAAAAATGCTAGCATATTTGCTTTATGCTTTAAAATGACTTGTCAATTATTCAGGTAGTAATATAGTTCAGTGGGGAACTAGATGCAGTTATTTATGTGGAGACACACACAAAAAAATTTCTGCTCCATAAACTTAGCACTGGACTTAATCTTTACACAGACAGGAAGCATCAGCTTCCAATACAGTCTTACTTTATAACAAGTTATAAATTTGACAGCTTTCTAAATTAATGTTTTGATTGTTTATTCTATGATACATGACTTTGTGTTTTTATGTTTGTTATGATGTAAAGCACTTTGAAATGCCTTGCTGCTGAAATGTGCTATACAAATAAAATTTGATTTGATTTGATTTGATTTGATTTTGATTTCACTGTGTATACATTCACCAATATTTTTTTTATTCACTTTATTCATACAAATGAGAAAAATTAACAGCTAGCGTGAGTCAAATAAGACATTTCAAGAGTAAGCAGCATTTTTTAAATTTAAATCATAAGTTTCTCATCTCATTACATTTTCCATATTTGCTTTGAAATGACCATATGATTCTTTTCTCTTTTTTAATGTGGGTTTAAAGGTTTAAGATCCAGTCTTGCTTTTTACCTGAAACTTCTTATGAATTTCACTCACCAATAAATTGGCCCCTCTGGGTATTCACGCTAATTCCTGGAGAGTGGGATATTGTTGTGGGTCCTGGCCAGGTCTTCTGTGATTTGTGTTTGAATGTAAGTACATTCTTTTGATCACTGCCTGAGCTAATGAAAGCACATACAGACACACATGGGAGTCAGAACAGCGAAGTTGAAACTTCAGATTCTTGGAGAACTCGAACTGCTTTGGAAGAACCCACTTTTCAAAGTGATGGTTGGAGAGTAGTTTTTTAATATTTTACCAGACCTCAAATGAAGCTGAAAAATATTTTATTTTTTGTGGAACTTTTGAATTCGACAAAGAATTGACCAGATTAGACTGCCCACATAAGTGAGAGTGTAGAGTGGGGTGAGCATTTGTCATATCATTTATTGTTATTGTGAAATTTTTTTTTATCATGATAAAAATTCGGATTCATCTAAAAGATTAATCAAAGGTAATGACTGTAAAAACCCATAACTGGTTGTATTGTCGAAATAATTTTTACTGTTTTCTCCTCTGTTGGTTTGATGAGAGCCTCACTAAATATCTATACATTTCACTACTATTATTAGCGGGCACATAGCTATTTGAAGTTGTCATTTTTATTATTGCTTTTACTTTTCATTATTGTTTGTACATTACCACAAAATAAAAATAAAACTTTAAATTTATTTTTCTCGCCCCTAGATGGCGCTATAATTTTTAAAGCACAGTAATGAATCGATTGGCAGATATTATATTTGAATGTTGCAACATCTGCATTACCTACTTCTTGACTTCACAAAGTCGTCTGTCAGTGACAAAATGAAAAATAAAAATAAAAAAATAAAAAAACAGGTTTCCATTGTAATGGAATTTATTTTTAAAATACTAAATAAAAATATTCTACAAGGATGGATAGCAGATGTTGGAATTTTGCCCGGAAAGACTAATGACCAATCTGCATTATTTTATGTAGATTTCCTTTTCTTTTGTGGGTCTGCTTCCACAGTGGAATCTCAATTATTCACATGTTCTTTAGTATTTTTAATGTTCACTGAAAGACCTGAGGTGCTAATTTGGACACAACACAATAGACTTTTTGAAAGATCATTCACAGCTTTAAATGTTTCATTTCTGCGATTTATATTCCCAGCGCAGAGATTCTAAAATTACTTGTAAATTAATTTCATAATCAGCAAATCATTTTTAAAAAGTGCATCTTATTTTTGACGTAATTTTTTTGAGGTGGAAAAGTACAAATTTACAACATATAATCAACTAACTAAAGTAAGTCAGATCTCTGTTTTGCAAACATCAAATTTCCAAAGCTTCTTGTTCTGGCAATAGAAAAATAAAATTTATCAACAGAATCCATGAACAAGTTTCTGTTTGTTGCATTTGTATCAAAATTTATAATTTGGTTCTAAGAGATGCAGAAGTGTTTCACTGAAACAATGTAGCAATAAAATGATACCTTGTTACAGGTTATAAAATTGAATTTTGTCATATATTTTATGAATTTTTATTTTAAACTTTTACTGGATCGCTATCAGTGTGTGCATTTAAAACATCTTTTTTGTTTTGCAAATAAAGTAATGAATGTGTTACCGATTGTTATGGTTGCTGTAATAGTACTTCCTTTAAAATGAAATTCCCATTGGAAACCCACTGGATTATGGCACAGGCACAAACAGAAGGCAATGAAAACAAAGCTGTTATATTGCCACTACCAAGAAGCACTAAGAGTTAAATGTGATTGCGTTTTGGATGGTAACTGTGGATTCTAATGTTTTAAGTTATTTTTTTCTCACTTACATCGAAGGGCAAGACATTATAACTATCCATCTATCCATAAAAGGACTGTTTATAGACACATTTACGCATTCCTTTTTGTCTCCTCTTAGATTTAATGCATATACAGTTTATTGTCTTCATTTTAAACTTCATGACTGACCCTCTGATCTGGTTTTTACTTCCATTGTTTGCTGAGTTTCCTGAGCTGATCACCTCATCTCTTTTCATCCACATGTGTCAGTATTTCCTCAAGTTTCTTCTAAATTGTTGATGCATCACTGTGCCGGTGATGCCAAGAAAAATATGTGTACAGTACATTCATCCTAATTCTGCTTGATGAGTAAAGTAATTCAGACTGTGATCCCACCAGCTGTCAAATAATGCACACTAGTTCAATCCTGCTATCTATCATTCATGCTGGTCTGCTGATGGTACAAAAGGACTCCCCCGTTTCCCTCATGACTTTCCCCACACAGAGATGCGACTGGAGATCGAATTATGCATTTTTCATGAGGCACTGAATCCAAGTGTGTGTGCTGCTTCTGCTTAGTCTGGGCTGTGTTTTGGTCTGTCAAAACCTCCAGCTCTTTATGATGTGAATGTTTATTTGTGGAGCAAACAAGTTTAGAGAAAAAGAAGCCTTTAAATGTATACTTATAATTGCCAGCATTTTTTACTTTTCTAAGAAAAAAAACTTTTCAAAAATTGACCCTTTTCTCCAAAACATTCAATATAATTACTGGAGTTCTAAGATTTATTTATTAGTTTTTATGTGGTTGTTTTCTTAAGTATTTTGTGCTTAATGCAAATTAACCATCTTGCTATGCTTTATATGTTCTTCATAAAAGTACAAAGCAAAAGGTTTAAAACCAGTGCTTTTTATTATTTCTATTCTTTGGGCTACATATTTCTATGTCTTGCCATTATTTATTCCAATGCACTCTGAAACTGTGGCTTGACAAACCCACAATCAGCAATTTCAAATCTAGTGAAAAAACCAACAACAAATGCTGCTAGAAATTTATGAAAATTCAAGCAATATAAGTGATCAGATGTCAAATTTGCAAGAGTGTGAAGAAAAATCAAAATCAAATACCTCAAATATATACACTAATGAACCTAACTATTGTTCAGCAGAATATAATGTAGGCTAAAGTGTTCCTAAATTTCTGTTTTTTATTTATGTGTTCCTTATTTTAGGCGCAAGACCCTCAGGTGCTGGAACAACTGTCCAAAAACATTACGCGTATGGGCTTGACCAACTTCACCCTCAACTACCTCAGGGTAAGTCCCTTGCGTATGAATTTCTGTGTGTGTGTTTTGGGGGGGCTGTATCTCAGAATGCCATTCTGCTTTTGGTTTAGTTTCTGTCACTCCTGATGCACACCAAGGAGCTATTGTTATCTGATATCCATACATAGAAAAATTATGTTGCTCATAATTTCTAATTAAGTAGCATGTCTAGACAGCATAGTGTTGTTTTTATTGTGCAGAATGTTCATGCTTCTTTATTTGTAATATGCTTCTTGTCAGAAAACATTACATGCTCTGCAGTCAAGTCATAATTTTTATTCAGAAATTTTGTATTTGCAGGTTTGAATGAACGTTATTTTTTTTGTTCTCTTCTCACTTGCTTTTTTAGCTTAAATTTACACATTTTTTGTAAATTTCTAATCCAATTAAAGGTTAAAGCTTTATTACTCCTGGGTTTTTCCACACTTGATTGTGTACATATAAAGAAATAATATTGTTTAACTTTATAAATGCACATAATTTTCTCTGCATTTTAACATGTAGTAATGTAGGATGTAAGCAATCGCTGAATGCATTAGTGATGATTTCAGCGGGTTTTGTTTGTGTTTTTCCAACACCACAGTTGACTGACAGGTACAATTTCCAAACGGGGGAACAAGAGGAGAGAAACGGAGAGAGGAAAGAATTAATTGGATACAGAAAATTAGCATAACATTAATGAACGCTCCCTGTTGAGACTCATAATTGTGAAATGGCGCGAATCAGAGTACGGCACCTTCGCAGCTTATTATAGCCGAGTGAAGAAAAACACACAGAGAAGGAGCGAGGGAGCAGGATGGGTTTTATTTTATTCTTCTTTTTTTTTTGTTGCTGTTGTTCTATAGCAAAAATGTTTCTATACAGAAGGCAACTCCAGCACAACTAAATGGGAGAATGCGTAATTCAAGCTTCTTTAATTACAAACTGAAGGTTTTCTTTCTGCTCCTTTATTTTTGTGATTCACGCGGTCAGCACTCAAGAAATAAAATGGTGTTTATGCCTTGAGTGCTGAAAACTTGTATTTAATGGGTGAGGTTAAGGTGTCTAAACTGCCTCAGTGTGACTCATGATGCCTCAATATATGCCACAGAAATCCTTGTCTGAGGAATTTAAACTAGCAATCTTTCTTAGAATAAACTTTTAATCTATTTTAAATATTGTTTTCATTCTATTATCATGGAGGATCCAGAACAATACATCTAAAGCCTAAATTAATCTCCACTGAGTTGAAGTTGGAAGAATAACAAAAAAATAATAGATTAAAATAATACAATTAACTTTCTTTTTTACACTACTTTAGATCCATCTTGAGGTCAGACTCTTCAGTTTGGAAACCTCGACTGTTTGATTTAGTCTCATTCTATGCATTATGTTTTTTGTCATTCTTATCTGAGGTTGTCAATGTAAAATATTCCTTTTATTCAAATTCAACAAGTAATAATGTTCTTTTGGAGATGGCCTTTCCCAGCATTTATCAATTCTTCCAAGAGAGAGTGACAGCTTCCTGGCTAAAGGGGAAACAACTTGCCTTCTCTCCCTCTCAAACTCACACACAAACACACACATCTTCCTTTTTTTTTTTTTTTTTTTTCATTTGTAGTGTTTAAGCCTTTCCATGTATTGGAGCTGCTGGCTTCCTACTATTCAGCCTGAAAATAGCCCTTGTTTTCAGGCAGAGAGCCAGGGCTTGTTGGCTGAGCCGGGGAGGGATATTACTATGTCAGGAGGGAACCATCAGAGGAGAACACTGGATTAGTCTGCCACAGGGATGCTCACTTTTCCTCTAGTGGTGTAGCATCCAAACAGAACCAACATACCAGCTGAGGAAAAAGGAACAAACATTCCTGTGTTCATGTAGGGTAATTTGACTTCAGCAGCTGACTTCGCCGCTGTTGGATCGACTGTTTTAAGAACTGGAGAACATCTATCATTTCTGCTTGGACTCTTAATGTTGCAATGCAGGTTGCATAAAAGCCTCCAACACTGCTTTACAAATAGCTGTGGGTGGATTGTACTTAATACTCCTGTAAAGATTTCTTTTTATTTCATTGTACAGACCTTTTCAAGAAGGAAACAACCTGCTGATTAGAAGTGACATCAGAAAAGTAGGAGTGGTGGGATGCTGAAGGTCAGATGAGATCATTTGAGCATGCAACTGATGATTAACAGTCTCCTTTTCTTTCCATAATAACTATGAGAGTGCCCTTGAGCAACTTAGTAAACCCACGCCTACCGTCACTGCAGCAATTTTGACCTTACATTACACTCTGATTAGGAGACAGCAACTATGTGGACACATTAGAGTAGTTAACACTGAGCTGTTAAGAAACTGCACTGGCCAAGTCAATCAGCCCTGGGAAGTGTGAAAAAGTTGAGAATTTAATTTAAGTATTAATCAGGCCTGAATTGGTACGAAAAAGATAGACTATGTAAAAAAAAAAAAAAATTAATTAATTATTATTATTTTTTATTTCTCATTGTCTACAGTTGTTTCAATCCTACTTGGAAGCTTGATCCTTCTGTTTAACACATTTCTATCTCATTTGTAAACTGCCCTTACTTTACAGGTTTTTAGAAAATGTACTTTTAAATCAACTTCAGTTTTAACAGGCTTCCCCATCAATTTGGCATTAATACACACACAAACAAATCTTTTTTGTAACCTGTTGTCATTTACAGCAGTGTGGATCACAGTCTTTTCATGATTTAGGTCATACTTAACTGGAGCTTCTCAGTTCTTATTGGGCAGTTTTCCTCTTTAGCTGATCCCATCACTTCTGGGATTCCCCAGGGTTCTGTCTTAGGCCTTTCTCTTTTTATCCCCTCATCCTTTGTTTGACAGCTTAGACTGGGTCAAATCCTGGATGACCATTACCGCTTTATCAGAAGAACACTGACTAAGGCTTTGGCTATTTAAACCAGTATTTCCACTCAAATGTCAGTGTGAACTTTGGAGGTGCTTTGAAACTTGCCAAGCAGGTGCATTCTTTGGTAGAGTCCCAGTTTTACTAACTCAGATAGTTGCCATGGTTTATCTCCCCCTTAAAGAAATAGATATCCATTCTTTAAAAACTACCCAGCTAGATTTCTTAAACTAATTACTCTGTGGTGTTGGTGAGTCAATAAAACTATGTCGGCTGCTATTGAATGCAGGATAATATATTTTAGTTGTGTACTAAGAAAAAATCCAAAAAATAGCCAAATTTTCCGCAAATAATTTGGAGGCACTTTCCATGGAAATATCTGCAAATACAGAGGAGCAAATAGGCATGGATCCTCTGTATAATTAAACTCTGATCATTGTAGAAATATCTACCATAACGTCAGAGTGAGTTTTCGTGCTTAAACACTACAAGCTGCCTGAAAAGAACCAAAATTCTTATTTGTCTGGAAAACAATTGAATTTAAATGGGAAAATTTTTGAGACACCCGTTAACAGGTCCATAATTCTAGTATGGAAGGGTATGGTGTGGATGCAATTTTGAAATGAACAATAGTTGTAGATGTTCTTAAGCAATGTGTTTTCCAGTGCAACCACATCATTATCCACAAATAATAATGAGGAAGAAATTATGATAATGTATAACTCATGACAGTGGAGGGTTGAGAGCACCAGCGTATTTACATTTACAATAAAAAACACTACAAAGGTGGTGCTTGATAAAGAGAAAATAATCTTGACAAATTTGCTTGTTTGAGTCATTTGTAGCTGTTTAGATCCTCCTGATAGACCACAGAAACACTAAAACAACTTAAACATTTGTGGTAATAGACATCGTAATGGAAAAACTCTGCATGGCTAACATTTACAGATAATAGGATACAGATTTGGAGTCAAGCGATGAAGTCAAACGTTTGGTGAGCACATCCACCCACAAAGAGCCCCCTCCCTAAAACATTTGCAACTTCTTCCCAATAATGCAGAACATAAATGTTGTTTGTTTGAAACCATTTCAACAAACGATCATTCTTCTCCTCCTCCTGTTGATGTTGAGAAAGAGAGGAAGGAAAGGCAATGCAATTTTACCAGGTGACCTTTATGAAGTTTCTTTTTTAAGATAAAAACTGTTTTATAAATTAAAAGCACACAATACCACCTTTGATGTTAATATTCCCTCTGCTTACTTAAACAAGTAAACTGGGAATCTACCTGGAGTATGATAAAATCCTCCAAGCCTCTTTGCTAACTTGTCCAACACATATCTGGATGATTCCAGCTGCCGAACACAGCGGTATAACTGACTTGTAATGTCATCCAGATGTTCATGGATAAGCCAATCCTGATGTATTTAAGATGACAGCCTCCTCTCAAAGCTGGTCGCCAGAGATTTACGGTTTTCTTCAGAATGAATATTTTACTCGTGCCGTTTCAATGCGGGGACGTTTTGAGGCACAGGGTGGGAGGGACGGGCTGTTCTCTGTGGTTTCTGTTCTAAAAACAGAAATGTGTGTTGATGATTACAGTGGCCTCCACAGTTATCGGCCCTGTTGCTAAAGATGTGTACTAAAGCTTTAAAATAAATAGTTGTTATGGAGACGTGGTGGCTGTTAGATGTAGTTTTATAACAGGGAGCTATGGAGGTTATTGTAATCTCGTTTTTCATTGTCCTCGCTGCATTTGATGAAGATAAGGCTCACCCAGCCTTGTTTGCCAACATTCCAGTTGTTTTAAACTTTTTATTAAAGTTTAGATAAACATATTTTCCTGTATCTACTTCCCAACATACTCTTGCTTACTTAAATAACATGATCTCTTGTCTTTCCCATTTAGAAGAGTATCACATTTATCACTCAAGAAAACAGAAATCAAGGATTGTGAATTAAATATCCTCTGATTAATTTTTAAAACAACAACTAAAGTATAAATGACAAAACATTATTTACAGTAATCTTAATTATTAGGCAGAGTTTTTTTCTTTTTTTTCTGTTTCTCCCAAACTGTGGAACAATCTTCCCCTTTTGTAAGGACAGCAGACAATTTAAGTTCCTTTTAAGAATCCTTAAAACCTTTAAGGATTCTATAATCAGCCTTTATACTCAGCATAAAGTGCTGTGTATAAAGGTTGATTGAATCGATTGATTAATAGATGTTGTGAATTTAAAGGTTGGACTTTTCTAAAAATTTTCAGTGTGAGCTTATTCTACTGAAGTACAAATTACACTTATTTTAATATATTTGTCTCATCTATTAGAGATGCGACAAAAATAAGCCTGGGAGTCACTAAATACCGAATGTCCTATAAAGGTATTTCCGCTTAAACTTTTCACATCTTGCCATGTTACGACCAGAAACTAAATATATAAGTGCTGCAGACTTTTTTAGAGCTTTCTTTGCAAAAAATGTTGAAAACCATGCAATGTTTTCACTTGACTTCACTGTTGATCTCATTATATTCTGATAAATTATAATGAATTTTGTGTTTGTAAATGTCAAAATGGGAGGAAAGGTGTAAATAAATAAATCTGAACTTTGTCTTTGGTTCTTCCAAAAGCACTTTGATATAAAAAGTTAAAGCTATTTTGCTAAAGTGTATATAAAAATAAGTTTACTTCCTAATTAATCACTCAGACGTCAGTGAGCGAGTGATTAATTGAGCAACAAACTCAACCTATTCTGGTTTCGGTTTATCGTGACAGGAGCAGCATCAGCAGTAAAAATAAATAAATAAATAAAAACATGGTAAAGAATTTTAAATACTTTAAATAAATTGGCGGTGCTGTCCTCTGCTTTCATTGAGCTTCTGCTTTGTCTCGCTGTGTCTGCAGTTGTGCGTCATCTTGGAGCCCATGCAGGAGCTCATGTCGAGGCACAAGACCTACAACCTCAGTCCTCGGGACTGTCTCAAGACATGTCTGTTCCAAAAATGGCAGAGAATGGTAGCACCACCAGGTAAATACATAGGGTTTTCTTCTACTGAAACCCTGAAAGAGCCATTTATTTCAGCAAAACTCTTAAATTCTGCTTTGTTTTCCTGAATATTTAATACAATAAAAGTGAGTCCTAATGGGGCTGAAGTAACCATCATTATAAACAGCTGGTTCCTCATAAAGAATAGTGAGAGGTAATTGCTCCCTCTACTGAGCTTTTGAGTTTATTCTTCCGTTTAAACAGCTTTTAATTCCACTCCATCTATCACTGTGCAGGAATATTTACACTCAGAGTGCGTTTTATTGCATCATTTATGTTCCCAAATTTGCCATTATACATCCTAATTCCTGAAATATATTTTTTTGCCTGTCAGGTGTATAAAATCATCAGAATTCAGAGTTGCCTCTTGAATCTCAACCCTGCCAATCTTTAACAGGCCTCTCAGGCGCCCTTGATTGATGTTTGCAGGCTGGTTTCTGAAAAGTACTGAGCTTAAATTGGCTGCGCGGTCTTAAGCCGGAGAGGGAGTAAGCCGAGGCCGTTTTTTTTTTTTTTCTTTTTTTTTGGGACACATTGGAGTGGCTGCAAATTACAGCAATGCTTAGCGAGGCGTGACGAGATGTCTTTAAAAACCAACACCAGTCAAAAAGCCTTTGACTCAGACCTGTGTAACTTTAATTAAGAGTGCCGAGTGTAATCAAACTCGCAGATCCAGCTCCCCGGACAGCGGCTCCCCAGCGTCCACGACATTCTTCAAAGAAAAGAAAAAAACAGAGTCAGAGGGAGAGAAAAAGGGGAAAGCATTTTATGAATATAATAAAGGCTCCTGGCTGCATTGATAGTTATTTGTGCACATGGTAAAAGAGCAAAAGCAGATCAGAATTCTTCTCTGCTCTATACAAGCGTTATGGTAATATACAGCTTTTTATTTAAAAATTACTCCTCACAGTGTTGACCCTTTACAAAGAGATTACTCTTTCTCATTCATTTACATGTTGACACATCTGTTGCACAATCTTTGCAGTTTAGCTGAAATGAGGGTTTTTCTTGTTGGTGATGTTGTTCCACTTTTCCTGCAATTCTTCTCCAGCTCGGAAACAGGTTGGGATTTTGGCAGGAAGGAAGCCACGGGTGTATTTATGCTCTGATAAGTTCTTTTGGTGGAAATGGAAGCGATTTTTGTGCGTCACAGGCTCGGAATCAGAGGAAACCAGTTGGATAACACAAATGATTGTCCCTCACAATAGCAGCCTTTTTATTTTTTTATTTTTTTTCATAAACAAACACATCTGTCAAATTTTTTTGAAATCAAACAAGATAAGATGCAGATAAAATTCCCTTTGTTCTTGGGGTTCTGATTTATAGTGCTGTTTGTGTTATGAGTCTATGATTGCTATAACTGAATATGAGAGCATGATTAGACAGAAACCTCAGAAAATGTTTTTCACTTTCAGACATCTGACTGAAAATCGCAGCAGGATTTTCTTGTCTTCTCTTGACATTAAACGGAATAATGCTTTCTAACAAATGCTGGAAGAATTTGCTAAACCTTGTATTCATAAATTATGCACTACATATATTCTTTAACAAAAGTTAGTGAAACTGTCAGGGACAAAGGAACAAACTAAATTACTTACCTGAGTAATTCTAATTATTTCACTTATAGATTAACTTCACATTCTATTTGATGTACGTTGCATTATCCAGTGATATTAACAATTCTCTGTTGTACCCTCTGATATATTGCTGTTTAACAAACACAATTAATTTTGGCTCCGGTTTCAGCTGGACACCCACAGAACTTCAAAACGGAAATATTTCCCACAAATCACAAAAAAGGTATCTTCTCTCTAACAATATCAACTGTCCCTTGTCTTTCAAGAAAACAGATTATTTTTCTTGCTCGCTTGAATGGACTGAAATGCATTTTTATGTGCAAGCTTATCATGTATTCTCACCTGCCTGATGTCAAAATTATGTATTGAATGTTTATTGTATGTGACGACTTGGCTACAACTTGTAATTAGAGCTATTAATCACCGATTCTCTCAATAGAAATACTAAAAAGTCAGTGTTAATGCTAGTTAGATTTCAATAAGTCAAACAGTTATGTTCTTTCTTTTGAAGAAGTTGCATCACATTGAACATCAAGGTCTATAGTTGAGCATTTATGTAAATGAAGCAGAGGTTCTTTATTATAGCTGCATGTGTTTTGAGATGTTAACGCTTGTGCGGTTTCACCTCTGAAGATAAAGCATGCATCCTTGTTTAATTGAGGCTCTTATCTGTGTAACATGTCTGTGGGATTGCATCTTCTGTCTGCATGTGTTTTCAGTGTACAAGCACTGGGAAGAAGTTTGCATGATCTCACTTGCAAATTGTACACACTGCACACACTCCTACACCTTGTCTCCGTCTGTATGCATTATGTTCTTGGCATGGCCTCTGTTTCTCTTTGCTGGTCGCGCCAAAGCTGAGCCTGCCCGACAGACAACCACGAAGAGGAGGAAACGGAAGAACTCAGCCAGCAGCGCCAACAGCAGCGTGGGCACCGCCGCCAGCAAAAAGCGCAGCCCCGCCACCAACTTCAGCCTCTCCAGTCAGGTACCTGTAAGCATCAGCTCCTCTCGGTTTGCCTCCTCTTTTATTTACGTACAGCCATTTAGCAGTCGCTTTTCTTCAAAGCATCTCAGAAAGGAGCCGTAATTGGTTTCTGTAGCTGCAATTGAATGTTTGCAGGATTCCAAACAAGCACCAGAAATTCCTAATGGCATTTCAGGTAGTATGTTTTACTTTATTTGTAGAAATGAAAGAAAAAGCTTTAAAACTGCAAAAAAAATAAAATAAAATAAATAGGTATATGAAATAAAATGGGACAAAATGAAAGTGATCAAAGCAGGAAAACATTTTAGTGAAAGATTAGATCGTAACTGTTCTTGTAGGGTGCTTTGTGACCAACCATTACAGCGGTCTCCTAAATGTTTTCCTATTTCTCAGAAAAATCTTTGCCTTTTCAGAATTTTTATTTAAAACGACCAACCAGCAATGAGACCTTGTTGTTCATCCAAGTGACCAAAGCCTTGGGCTATAAATAGCAGAAGAACTTTGAAGCGAATCAGAAAATGTGGGTGGTGAAATCATGCTTTGCCCTCTCACAGCCAGCACACTGACCAGGCCCTTGAGCAAAGCACTGAACCCACAGACTGCCCAACAGCAGTTAATTTTACTTGGAAATCAGAAGCATAGCACCATGCTGCTGCAAAGGGAGTTTTCAGCTGTTTAATGTGGCTGTATGTCTCTACTTTAGAAATGAAAAAATTGATATTATAATGTTTAAGAAAAAAAGTTTGACAAACTAATATTTTTATAAAATGGAACATATAACTCACTAACAATACAGCAACTTTATAACATATAGCCTTATATGTTATAAAATATAAAATTCCAATATTTTCATTTTTACTCCAGTAAGACAAGGAAAGGCAAATTTATTTGTGCCTTAAAATAAATCGACTAAACAGAGATAAGATTGATTAAAAATACTGAGCGCATCACAAAATACAAATTAATTTGTTGCACATAAAAAATTAGCCAGTTTTCAAAAACTGACCTTTGACCATTACGGCTTGTGATGCGTTGACGTCTTTGTCAAAACTTATTTTTCACTTGTTTGAAACTTTTCAATTTTCGATCTGTCAATCATATGGGAAGTTTAGGTGAATGTGTTTTCTAACTTATGATGGTCTACCTAAATAGTATGATGTCTTGTATTTACCATTTTGAAGAATGACTGCGATAAATAGATTTGTTCTCCACTCACTTCTGGGATAAAGCTAAACTTTCCATATAGCACAGGCTATATTGGAAGCTCTGCAAACTTTGACTTACTCAGACAGAATTCTGAGTTAATTTTAGTTTTCTTGTTGTATTTCTGACTTAAGAACTTTAAAAATCTGACTTTCAAATATAAATAAAATGCAGTATTACACCCAAGGGGAATATATATTCCTTCAGGTGAAGAGTTTGATTACTAAAACGTTCCTAGACTCTCCGATGAACTTAAAACTGTAAAGTATAAATTAAAAAAATCTTCAATTGGGGTCGCTTTTTAGATTACTTTCACAATGTTTCTTATCTTGGTGTGTTTGTTGGTGCATTGAAAACTACATCTAAACAGAAGGAAATTCAGAGGATTTCACAAGACATATTATACTTGTGAAATTTGAATCTTACTTTTCACTTTGAAGAAATAACTGACCGTTATTTTTGCCAAATTAATCAGAGAGAAGATTTCACTACTGGTGTAAAATCTTTAATACTTCTTCAAGTGTTCCTGATGAGTTTCTGTGAGATTAAAATAATAAAATAATTATTTTATTGGGTCATTGGTGGGATATTTTAGCAGTATGTTGACAAATTCTATAGCAGTAGTTCATATGTATGGTGTCCAAATGTATTGTTTTGGGATTATTTATTTAAAGCTGCATCACAGCAATCTTTCTATGATATCGGAATACAAGCCAATAGTATTTACCAATTATTATGGCACCTGTAGTTTTGTACAAACAATTAAATCTTACTGTGAAATCTTTTTTTTATATCACTTTTACAAATGGACTCATATTTTAGATATTAGTATCTACAAAATGCATTTACATTGCTATAAAAGTAGCATCTATTTAAGTTTGCTTTATACATATTTACTGGTGGACCATAAATTTGGAGGGTGCTATACATGTGTTTGATTTTTTATTATTTCCACAAAGGTGTGAACGACATAACAACATAACACGCATACTTTATGTGTGAATGTATAATAAATATCACCTTAAACATTATATATGGGCCAGTTTTGGTCAGGCAGCTTCACTGTTTAGTCAAGCTGAAGTTGGGATGAATGTAACTTTTAACACCTTGGGAAAACATTCAGTAATTTTGGTTTTTAAGTTGGCATGTGATAAATATGAATCTTATTTAACTTTTTATTTTGGTTACTTTTCAAATGTGTTTTTTGTATTAAAAAGAATCATATGGGAAATCCATTTTTTTTTTTATCTCTAATTACATTTCTGACCCATTGTGTTTTTACTAATAAATATGGAAGTTTTATGTTAATTCAGGGGTTAATCTATTTTATATTCGCATTAAACTGTCATAATAATATAGTTTTTATGATTAAACAAATAAATCTTGAAGGGCTTTAAATGGATTTTACAAGCATACAGCTTCATGACCTGTATTAGGTTGAAAATGCCTGATTTGGCAACACGGCTGTATTAAAGGTTACTTGACGTACTTAAAGGTTAAACAGCCGCCTAAACAGCTCAGTGTTTCACCACATGCCTGGCACCTCCCCAGAGGATTGGATGCCGCTGTGGGTGTGCTGTCTGCAGAGGCTCTACTTTTATTCCACACAATGCTCATTATACACATGCTGTATTACATTCACTCCCCAGCATCCAATTTACTGTTCTGTAGATGCACCGGCACAGCACTCCGCTGTTCTTCTACACAGATCATTTCGGTGCAGGAAAAAGTGCGCTGATACAAAACATAAAGGGAATTTGTTTTTGTTAAGGTGTTACTGGTTGGTATTAATGTGCGTACATTTTGTCCTCAGCACTAATTCACCCTAATGGAAAATTTAAGAGTGTTACTAGCTTTCTATATAGTGTCTGCCCAGTCTCACAGTAAATATACTGAGTCTATATACTGTTAGTTTATCTCAAAAAGTGACCTGCTGTTAGGAAAGATTTTACAACACTAGGATTCTGTAGGAGAGCTGCATGTAGGAACCAGACAAAGACTCAGGGACAGTCCAAGGTTAATTGGGGCCCTCGTCAAAATTAAAGTTGGAAACCGGCAGCGCATCCCTGTTAGCACGAGTCAACAATAAATTTCTTTATTTTATGGTATAAAAATCACATCATTTTTCAGCATTCAATACATAAATTTAATACATATTAAATAAGAACAACAAATTAAGTCTTTAAAGTGTAAAAGACGTAGAAAGGACCCTACATTAGCCATTTGTGCTTCGTGTCATGTCTGGTGGATGTTGTTTCAATACCAACTCAGGAATGTTTAATTGATCTCTTGAACATTTGAGTTCATATTTTTAAACAGACTACCCTCCTGTTTTAAATCTTGTATGAATTAAATGTTAGATCAATTAATTTGAATAATTTAAGAATTTTAAATTCTTTGTAATATACTATTTTGGAAGGTGTCATGGCTCGGTTTCAGTGCCTCTGCATAAATAATACAAAGTACACTAAGTAAATATGTTCTGTTTTCCAATTTTTGCGAAGAGCTGCATGTTTTTTCCACTTCAACCAAGTTCTTTAACTTTCCCAAACATTACCAGAATACATTTGATTCTTTATTCAATAAAACCAGGGTTTATGTTTGAGATGTCATTGAACAGAATTGGCACACAGAACAATTTAGTCCTCTAATATGGGTTTGAAAAGAAAGACCAATTAATTTTGTTTCTGACTTCAACTAACATTAATTGTGTTGTTCTTTTAAATGGACAGTAGTGTTAAATGTGCTACACCCTGGGTTACCTACAAGCATCTTGCACTGACCGTCTATATTTACTGAAGACTCTTGGGCTGTCTCATCTTTTTCTAGCCTTTTACCTGCTTGCCTTCGTCTCACCCATACATAATGTACATCTCATGCACATATACACACTGCACTCGCAAATTGTTTTCTCTTTGGAAGGCAGCGTGGCTCTGTGCCAGCTCTCATTATCACAGATATCTGTATACACCCTCACCCCCCCTCCTTCTTCACAAGCTCCGTCTTAGCTCCATCATTGAGCCCCCCTCACCCGCCCCAAACCCCACCTCCAACCCCAACCACCCCCATTCCCTCTTCTTCTTCCTCATCACCTCCACCTACCTACCCACCCACTCACATAAGCACACACATATACACATTCCCTGTTGTGTCGTGCATCCACACAACTCTTAAAGATGGGCAGCGCGGTCCGTTACATGCTGGTTACATATGTTGTGCGCCTGCTGTCTTTGTCTGAGAAGTTGTTCGTTTGTGGCTGAACACAAGCCTACGTGAGTCCAATAACAATAAGGAGTGGACCCTTGCAACTGGAAGGGGGTGGAGGGGTGGGTTAACCGGTGGTGGAGAGGGTGTTCATAGAATGAGCAACACTGACCTCTAGTGGTCCACATTGGGAACATCAAAGACTGAAATCATCTTGAAATGGTCGTGTTTCATAATCTATAGATCTACCTTAAAATTAGATTTAAGTTGCCTTAATTTAGAATCCAATCACAGTAAAGAAAAACAAAAAAAAACTGCACCTGCACTGCATGTGCAGTTACATACACACATTACGGATTGTAATGAGTTTTTAGATTTTAACTATTTTCTGGCTGTAATAAATATACATCTAATAACTTTTGTGAATTAAGAAAGGAATGGATATATATATATATATATATATATATATATATATATATAGTTTTTAGCTAAAATGTCTGGCAAGAATGTTTGACCACTCTTTGTTGGATTGGTAGAGTTGATTTGTTTGTTGATTTCCTGCCAAAGATCGGGCTTTTGAGTGAAGCCAACAAATGTTCAGATTTGAGGTCAGAGCTCAAAGAAGGCTATTCAGTAAGCTTAATATAAGCCTTCCAAAAGCATTTGACGATGTTTGGGATCATCGTCATGATGGAACTGAAAATTATTTCCAAATTTTTGTCCCAAACTGTTTTCTCTGATGAAGAGAAATCAGTTACTAAGTTCTGGAAGAACACAGGAAGTTTATCATAAACTGGGAAAAGCTCGAAGTCCATTGTCACTTTCCAATTTAACATCAGTTTAGACTATAAATATGCTGACTTAAGAAAAAAAATGTCTGAGGAAATTGTATTGCACTACTTGCCTGCAAAGACAAGTGAAGGTAAAGCCTTTAAACTTGTAACATCTGTCAAGCATACAGTGTTAGCATAATACATAAGGTCTATGACACTGCCAGTGGTAGAAAATGTGTGAAATAATAAACACAGAGGAATACCTTTAAGACCTTTTCAAAAAAGAGTTGTGAAATATTAAGCTAAAATTATGTGAGGATCCTGTTGATGGCCAAATAAAGTTCATTTACTGCACAAATTGATAAGATATAGTCAAAATGCAGAAAAATGTGAATATATTTATGTTTGAGTTTCACTATGTGTATGCTAAATGTGTTCACCCAGTTCTAAGATTAAAAAAGAAAAGTTGATTTATTTTTTTGGCTAATGTCTACCTTGGACAAAAAGAACTACAAAAACAAACAAAAACAAAAAATCCATAAATGTACAAAATATTGTGAAATTTATGCCAAAGATTAGTTTATGGGCCCTGGGAGATGCAAATAATAAGAAAGGTCTAAAATCCATCGATTGCCTTTGATGTCCAATATATCAGTTTTTATCTTCAAATATAGCATCTCCAATAACCACAGGGCCTTTCAAAGAGAAGAAGCTGAAGAGGTGATCAAAGACAACAGTTATAGGTGTGAAAGAACATGCCAATAATGCCCAAGAAATATGATGCTGCCAGCGCATTGGATTATACTCTTAATTGGATTGTTTAACCATTTTAACTTTTGGAAACTTTTTTCTCCTATTACAAGTTCTGTACGGTGTGCAGGATTTCTTTTTGGCTGTGTATAACTGTGTTTTAACTGATGTTGTTTTTGAATACAATTCATAGATGATTTTGTGTCACCTGTTTGGTTGTCCTGCCTTTAGCGAAACTTTGCATCGTGTCCCAAACCACTAAATTCCCACTTGTTGTTTTGGAGGTCTGAAGAGGAGCAGATACATCCTCCTCGCTCCCCTCTGCTAATCTCTATGAATGCATCCTGATGCAACACTTGGTGGAATCAAGCGAATCTGCGAGTGCGAAAGCAAACTCCTAACGAGATGAGTAGACAGTATTAATTAGCTCACAATTAGCTCTCCCTGGTCTCAGACTAGCCACCAGCTGTTATCGTCGAAGAGATTTTGTTCAAGAGGAATGGTGGGAAGAAGGGGGTTGCCTAAAATTGGCCAGAGGTAGGTTGACAGGCCTCCTCACAGGAACAGATGGTGAATGCAAGGCTTGTTGGCAATCAGTACATTTTTAGCTAATGACTTAATTAGCTATGCAAATTGACAAATCAGTGTGGATATTGTCATTTAGTTGAAAAGCTCACCTAAATTAATTAGCCTGATTAAGGCCTAGAGAGGTGTAGAAGTGGTCGCTGGGGGGAAACAGGGAGGAGATGGCTTGGATTCATGAACTGGATTTCCTTGTTGTGATTCCCATCAAAGTGTTTGTGCATTTTGTTGTGTTTTTTGGACTGGAGTAGAAGCAGGTTGTGTTGTGCATGTTTACATCAATGCTTACTTTGTACAGGACTGCAGGCAGGGTTAATCTGCATTCATCTGCTTTTGGTGTGGAATTGTGTGCAGCGCTGCGGTTATGCAGTGGATTTGTCTTGGCTTCTGTCCAATGCACATGCACGTTTGTGGGTTATTTTTGTGTATTTGTTGCGGTGGAGACGGGTGTGGAGAGTGAGATCTCCCAACCAGGCAGCGCTGACACACATGGCCGGTGAAGCATGCACTCCATTTAACTGAACGGCTTCTTCCCGGGTTACAATAGCTGGTCCAGAAACTCGGCGGCAACAAAGAATGAGACTCAACAACTCAGAAATAAATATACCACTAATTGAGGTCCTTATTGATCGGTACTTGAAATAATAAATTACACTATGAGAATTGTTTTTGCAGAGGAATTTAAAAACGTGACTAAACACAAGCACTTCCAGGGGGCGTCCCTCTCCATCAGGATTCCTTCACATTACACGAGTCACAGATATCAGTAGATAATGGATGAATCTCTGTCCTTCCTTTCCATGACCCAGGGTGAGAGGGCTATCTCTGTGAAATATGTCTTACATGATGAGTATTGATCGGGCCTGGTACAGCTCACCAGGGGTATCCACTCAGTGTATGGGAAGGTTTCATTTGCACAGGGAGCTCAGAGAGGGGTCGCCCATTCGGATGGGTTCACTGGATACAGCCGCACTTGTCCTAAACATACACGCACGTTTACTGTCATTTCGCTGCAAGCGGGGGGTCTGCATTTAAAACAGAAAAACACACAGCTTTCAGTGACTGAGTATTATCTATCAGACTGAAAACATGATATAATGATAAAGGCTATTAAAAGTCAACGGTTGTCTTTTTGACCTTGTGGTATTTCAGTTTAAAGTGGGCTAAATATATTATATTTTGTATAACAATCATTTGATTGAAGTAGTGCAAGTATTATTCAAAAGTCTAAGTATATTAACGTTCCTTTGATGTTCTGATGCTCTGAGAATAAAGATTAGATAGAAAAATCAGATACACATTCATTTCCAGTGTGACTGTATTTTTATTCCATTTGCATTTCAAATCCCCCCCAGTTGCACCTGTTGATTCCAGAACATAACCACAATAAAGTTTTTCAAAACTATTTTTATTTTTATGTACTTAGAAATGTGATAAAATTCATAAAATTTGGAACCGAAAATAAAATAAATCAAAGATGTGGATCTCACTATATTAGTGTCCACATTTAAATAATAATAATTGTAAAAACTATTGAATCTCTTCAAAGCATTTCAAGCCTGTAGCTGATCATTTAAAGGAGAAAATAAAATACAACTCAAACCAGTTTGGAATTATGTGGAAAAATAAATTATGTAAGAAGTCCCTGACCCTTTTCTTAAATTGTAATGTTTTAGAGAGTTTAATTTTCAGCGAACCATGATGAGATACATAACCCACAAATGGAGAAAACATGAACCAATAGTTCAACCATCTTGATGAACCTGTAGATCTTTGGGGAGACATTCTGTAGAATGATGACCTTTTTGTAAAGTCTGGTCTGTGTCCCATTACAACCTTTACAGCATTTCAAGAGAATATGATATTGGTAGTCAGACGTGGTTGGGGGTTTGTAAACTTTAGCTCAACTTCACGTGGTTTATGCAGCAGGATAGTGATCCACAGCACCACACCAGGTGGAGCATCGGAATGACTTAAAAAGTAAAGCTCTAAAAGGGGCTAGTCAAACTCCCGATTTAAATCCAATTGAGATGCTGTGATGTGATCTTAACCTGGCCATTCTGGCTCACAAATCCTCCAATGTGGCCAAAATAAAAAAATTCCCTAATGCAAAATTGGCCAAAATTCATCAACAGAGATATAAAGAACTCTCCTTGCCAGTTACCTCAACTTCTTGATGACAGTTGAGCATCACAAACCCTAGTTTAAGGGTGCCAGTACTTTTCTACAGCCATGTTGGTTCTATATAGAAAAATCTCACAATATCAGTAATATTGGTAAATATACAACTTGTTTGATCAATTGATAAATTTAAGTGTCACAAAAAGGCATAAAGAGAAGAAACCTTTAAGGGAGCAAATAACTTTGAATTTGTAGGTGTAAAAATAGTTTGACTTAAAGATTTGAGGTCTATTTTAAAAGAGAAGATTTCAGTTCATCAACCTCTCTTCATCTCTACAGGACGTGATGGTTGTTGGAGAGCCGACCCTCATGGGCGGCGAGTTTGGGGACGAGGATGAGCGTCTGATCACCCGTCTGGAGAACACGCAGTACGACGCCACCAACGGCCTGGATGACGAGGACGATTTCAACAGCTCCCCAGCTCTGGGAAACAATGCCCCCTGGAGCAGCAAACCCCCCGCCACCCAGGACAGCAAGCCCGAGAGCACAGCACCCCAGCCCTCGCAGTAAAAATATAATAAACAAATTACATAAAAGAAGAAAACAACAGATCATTGGCTCCATGTGGGTTAGACATTTAAACCTTTCCCCCTTTATTCTGAGGACAGCGCTTCTGTGCCACAAAATGAATTCACCCGTCTGCAAACTCACCACTGGCATGTCTAGCCAAACTTTGTCATCTGGGATATTTTCTTCTCTGAATCATTGTAACTTTTCTTTTAAAAAACACAGAGAATTGCTCAGAAGTATCTACAGACAATAAATGCATACAAAACGTATGCAATGTAAAATAAAATTATTATTGCAGACTGACTTTTTCCCTTCAGTGGAAAGCTGTAGATCAAATTCTCCCTCCCGGACCTTCAGAAACGAACCTACTGTCTGGTGGAATACCTCAGTTGTGATTGGTTGACCTGCAGGTCACAAGTCATCACGCTGACTGCGGACAGTGGGAAAGAGAGAAGAGTAAAAACAACAAACAAAATGTCTCTGAAATAGAAAGCTGGTGAAGAGAAGGTGGTTTTCAGCAGCCAGCGGAGCCCATGGACGTGTCTCACCGCATTGGACTCAAATGAAACATTGTTGGAGGCAATTGCATTTTTATTGGAAATTCAGTCGGCCGTTGGTTTGTTTCTACTGTTGCCCGAGTTTCATTTCCAATTAAGAGGAAATAAAAGTTCTCTACAAAGTGGAAGCTTTTTCAAATGAGGAAAATCTTGTCCTGGAATTGTTTTCTTAACGTTACTGCTGTCGCAGATTGTGATTTCATGCAAACCAGTTTGATTGTGTTTGTAGTCTATTGGTATTTTTGCTTCTTTCTGAATCCTTTGAAGTCACATTGTAATTTTGCCAATCAGTTTGTGAACTTTGCTGACACATTTTGACGCTTTATTGTTTTTCTTTATTATTATTCCTGGAAAGTTGGACTTCTTTCCCTTTAACGACCTAATCCCAAACTGATACAAAAGCCTTCTCCTGCATGATTTTATACAATTTTTATTTGGTTTGATAAATGTGCTCTTTGAAACGCATCGTTTGGTTTTTGCTTTTTGTGTTCATCAGTTTGGGAACACTGTAACGAGGTTTGTAGCTCTGTAAATAGAGGTGGAATCTATTTTGTCCACTGTAAATCAACCACTGAAAGCAGTTTGGATATGGCAGCTGTTTTTGTTTTAAACCAGTTTCTCATTTCTGTAGGGTGGTTTGTATGGATGCTGGTTTGCTTTATTTTGAACCAAAACTTCTCATGTTTCTACACCTCTCTAGCTAGTACAGAACCAAAGCCACAAAGTTAACGAACAGCCACACTGTCACATGACTATTTACTGAGGACTTAGTGACAAACTGAAGGAATAAACCAGTTTTGCATTTTCAGATTGACATACAATCTTATCCACCCCACAGAAATGCTTTAAGATCCCCGTGTTTGTGTTCACAATTGTTCTTTAATCTTCAATCGAATCGATACCCCAGTATATCCTTGATCTTTTTGTTGGATTTTTGTTTAAAAATGGGCAAGAAAACGACAGATGTCTTTATACAATTTGATCTAATGGGTATTTATTTGTGTATTTGTAAGGAAGCTAACACATTTCAAAATATGTTTGAGCCTAGTATTATTAGACACCATTTGTACATTATATAGCAGAGGTGTTCAGTGTCATATCTGATGTCTGGTATGTATGCTTTACCATTATGTGTGTCAATAAACCGTGCTTACAGAAAAACTGAATTTGGTTTGATCAACACACATGGTATTAAAAGATGGTCTTGTTTCTTGAACAATATGTTTTTACATTTTTCTTATTATATTTTGTTTCAGAAACACATTTTTTTTCTTTTGGTGGTTAAAACTGAAAATATTTCTGCTGTAAATTTCAGCTATGCAAGTCTTTCAGTTTGGTTTTTCTACAATATCCCAGGTCCTGTGTGGGTTTTCTCAGGGTATTACCTATATAAAGTAATTATTCTGAATTTGTAGTATATTTAGGGACCCCAAAAGCCCACAAATAACTGAAATCTGGGACTATTTAAGAGCCCCTCTAAAATGCTTAAAACTGGCCATTTTAATAGGTTAAGCACCAAATACAGCTAAATATTCATTACTAAGCACAGCGCAAACCACTAGCACTGCTGCAGAGGCTAATGGATCTTCTTTATAGAGCTAAGTAAAATAAATGATTGTTTTGGATTGGCTTCTTTGCCAGTTCTTTCTAATAGCATGTAGAGTAGCATTATACTTCAGTCTTTCAGCTTCTGAATCTGGATTTTATCTAAAATATTTTAGATATATTCTGTGAAAAATCTGCAAACAGGCAACTTTTTTATAAATGATTTGAAGTTACAGTACATTCCACAAAAAAAATAGCAAATATTGAAATGCAATAAAGTGAAGACCCACATTTTAAACAAAAATTAATCACATGAACTTATATATATATATATATATATAAATATATCTATATATATATATATATATATATATATATATCAACACAACAAAAAAAAAAA
>CAEGAD010027938.1:0-14762 GCA_903067055.1 Poeciliopsis paucimaculata
CCTGAGGGGTCTGGAAGGTTGATACAGCAACAGCAGATCTTTTATATATTGTGGTGCTAAACCGTTCAGTGATTTGTGTTTACAAATCACTGAACAACAGTATTTTAAAGTCTATTCTTTGAGCTACAGGGAGCCAGTGGAGGAATTTTAAAACTGGTGTTATGTGTTCTATCTTCCTGGTTTTAGTGAGAATGCGAGCAGCAGCTTCTGGATCAGCTGCAGCTGGAGGATTGATTTGTTAGACAGGCCTGTGTAGACGAGGTTGCAGTAATCAATGCGACTAAAGATAAACGCATGGATGAGTTTCTCTAGATCTGGCTGAGACATTAGTCGTCTAATCCTGGAGATGTTCTTCAGGTGATAGAAGGCCGATTTTGTAACTGTCTTTATGTGGCTCTGAAGGTTAAGGTCAGAGTCCATCACTACTCCCAGGTTTCGGGCCTGATCGCTGGGTTTTAGTTGTAATAACTGAAGCTGTGCATTGACTGTAGATCGTTCCTCTTTAGGTCCAAAAATAATAACTTCAGTTTTGTTTATGTTCAGCTGGAGAAAGTTTTGACATATCCACACATTTATCTGTTCTAAACATTTATTCAGTGATTGGATGGATTCAGGTAACATATTGGCTTGATAACAGAAGGAGATGAAGGCTACTACTGAGTGCGAGACGCTGTGAAAATAGGTTGATGAGCCACCTGGCTCACGCTACGAGGGATGCTATTATTTATTAATTTATTTAAGCGTTCATTAGTTAAAAGCCCTGAAGCATAGAAATGCAGCCGAGTGGCGCATACGAATAGGACCTGCTAGTTCGGGAAGGGGATGGACTAATTGGCTCTGTGTTTCCTAGCGTTGTGAAACATGAGTGAGACATGTGAAGGTACGTTTTACCCCGAAGCGGGCGTGGTGTGAGGAATCCATGGGAGGGCTGATGAGAAGGCTGACAGCGGCCATACGGCGGTGAAAGAAGCTTTTGACAAGGCTGAACCAGAGCGGGGAACTGGTGGAAAGGCGATGCGATGAAACGGCGGTGATGATGAACCATCGTTCATCATGGAAATCGTTCATAGCTGGGAGGGAACGGCAACGTTGATCGGTGCTGCGAGACCAGCCAGGGCCTGAGGCGAAGAAAGGCTGCCCGGGGATGTAGATGGTGGGATTATGTGTCCGCTTGCTAGAGGTGGACCGTTAAGTAGGTGGCGAAGGAGCAGGAGATGGTGGTTCCCAGTCAGGCAAGAGAGCAGCGGGAGAAGCTGCTTGGAATGATTGAGGCTGGGAGAAATTCTCTTGCAACTCTGGAGCGTCTGAGGGGAAAGGAAGGGACCGAGGACACGGCTAAGCGGCTTTTATGATGGAAATGAGAGGTGGAAGGACGAAGAATCACGAAGAGAAGGATCTGGTGAGATAGCTGGCTGAAAAGCTGAGTCATGCGAATGAATGGATTGAGCTCTGCTGGAAAACAGAAGACACCATGGACGGAGGTCCTTATCAGCTGGAACTTGGACAGTGATTGGTCGTGATGTGTCTTGGACCAGCGTTGATTGGTCGTCGGTGATGAGCAGGATGCACCGGTTGGATGAAGCAGGTGGGGCTAAAAAGAGTCTCCCAGTTTGAATTTGCGCCTGGGCTTCATTTCAGTTTTCTGGTAACACAGAAATACTGTTGGCTGTACAACTCCCTTGATAAGAAAATACTGCAGCACATTTTGTTTCATGTGGTTAGTGCTTTTTGCATATAGTGAATAAATGAACAAAACAAGCTTTTTACAGTGAAATTAACTAAATCAAAGGAATATTTGGCTACCAAGTGTCTGTACCCTGACAAGCAGTTCACTAAAGACATCAATGCACACACAGGTTGTTTTGCCATCTGTCGTGGCAGAGTGGACTGCTCTCTGATGCACATGACATCTTATGCAAAGGGTCAATAATTTGTTCTTCTGTTCATATGCTGTTCCTCTCACTTTAAACCGACTGAATGTTTAGACTTTTAATGGCGAGCTGGGGACAGCCGGGGGGGCTGATGTGTTCAGGATCAGTAGATAAAAATAAATTCCTAGTGAATTAGCCACAGACGGGTAAATTAAATATATTTCAAAATGTCTCCCAGCCCTAAACTAAATCTGCACTCTATGATCTGTCTAAATACAGGTATAACCATTTGTGAAGATGACCTTATCAGTTTATGGTTTGGTTCATTTGAATGTAACTAAAGGTATTTGCTATGCTGTGTGTTTTCTTCCACAGAGACTGTGATGTCAGTCAGATAAACTACATATACGCTCAGTATGTTAGAAGCACCATGCAACCTCTCAACATCACCGACGTCACCAAGGACCAGCGCTTCCCTTGGACAGTCTGTGCCTTACACTTCCTCACTTTTCTTTACTTCATTTTTGTCCCGGTCCTACTAAGTAATCCCCTTTGTTATCTAACAGTGTGAAAGCCCTGATCACTCCACCAGTCGGATAAAAAGTTTGCTTTGCACTCCAATCAGAAATGGCAAGAAAGACAAAGTCATTGGTACGGGCCATGTTGCTTTCTTTGTTTACGGACCCAAATTTTACATTCTTGGGATTGAATCTGATAGACCAGCTCAAGGTTCTGCAAGACAAGGGATTTTTTTAAAATAAATGCCACAGATAAGCTGTAGCATTTAGCAATAAACTCTACTACTCTAAACTCTACTGCACCCATTGACTTTTAAAGTCTCATGACTGAAACATGTCCAGGGTTTTCCGTAGTAGATGCAGTGTAATGTTAGTGGGAATGATTTGCTAAATTTCTATTTAAGAACCAAATTGAACAATTTATGTTTTGTGTGTGTGCGTGTGTGTGTGTGTATGCTTGTAGGTGTGTGCCAGTTGGTGAACAAAACGGAAGAAGCGTCAAGCACCATCAAGACCTTCAACAGAAACGATGAGCAGTTCCTGGAAGCATTTGCCATCTTCTGTGGCCTTGGCATTCAGAACACACAGATGTATGAGACTGTGGAGAGAGCCATGGCCAAACAGGAGGTCACTCTGGAGGTCAGCCTTGCTTACCCTGCTCAGATCTGGAAGAACACATTGGACCCTGCCTAGTTCAGTGTTCAAATATTTTTTGTGAAAAGTAACTCCAAATTATCTGCGGAATATTTGCAGATTTTTTTGTTGAGTATATCTCAACTATTTAAAAGAAAATGGGAAGCTGAATGACACAGTATTGGCTAACATTAAAGCAATCAATCCAGACATTCATTTTTCTTGGCACTGATTGGCTGTTCTGACGGGGTCCCCGGTTTATTAGCCCTTTTGTGGATTCGCAAACTGAAAAGCTGACGGGTGACCCATTGGCTGACACCAGCAGATGCCGAAAAAAAAAATTAGACAAGTCGGAGAGTAGCATAAAACTACCACTACACCTGACCAGCACAAATCTAAACCACAAAAGCAGCTGACTTTTTTTTTTTTTTTTTAAACAAACGATGCTAAATAAGAAAGACATGAAAGCAAAGCCTACCCGTGTGATCCACGGAAAGAGGGAGGTGTTGATCCCCAGGTTCAGGTGGTGTCCAGAGGAGGAGAAGGTGATGCAACATTGTTTGCTTAATTTCTACTCTTTTGGGGAACGTTTCGTCTGAGACGCTCAGTAGGAGCAGCTGATGTCTGCCATCCTGTGACCTACCAGAACTGCGCACATGGTACAAAGCTCAGCCGGGTTCCAAACGATCGCTATTTGGACTACAAGTGGGATCAAACACTGAAAAATAAATTCCAAAACTAAACAAATATTATTTACAGGTAAAAACATTTAATTGAATATTTTTTTGGCAGTGCTCCCTACTGACAATGGCTATTTTTAGAACTTGCTTGTGGGCGACTGACAAGGTCCCCTCGGGCTACCGGGTGCCCGCGGGGGACCCCTGCACTATATCAAGATGTGTATAATTTTTAGGCAGCTTCTTTTCCTCAGGCAAAATGGGTCAAAAAAGAGATTTAAGTGACTCTGAAAAATCCAAAATTGTAAAAAGTCTTTCAGAGGGATGCAGCACTTTTGAAATTACTAAGATATTGGGGCGTGATCACACAACCATCAAATGTTTTGCTGCAAGTAGCTAACGTGGTCACAAGAAACGTGTTAAGAAAAAAAGACGGAAATTAACCGCCAAAGATTTAAAAGAATCAAACATGAAGCTACAGGAACCCATTATTTTCCAGTACTGTCATTTTCCAGAACTGGAACCCACCTGCAGTGCCCAGAAGTAAAGATGTTCAGAGACATGGCCAAGATGAGGAACATGGCCAACTTATGTGTCTGCCATCGAACAAGACACATAAGTTGGAACATCAAAACTGGGCCAAGACAGAATTTTTAAAGGTTTTATGGACTGATGAGATGAGAGTAACTCGACAGACCAGATGGATGGACATGTGGCTGGATCAGTAATAGGCACAGAGCTCCACATCAGACACTTGCAAGGTGGAGGCAGGGCACTGATATGGGCTGGTATTATTAAAGATGAGCTAGTTGGACCTTTTCAAGTTGAAGTTGGACTCAAAATCAAGTCCTAAACCTACTGCCAGTTTTTAGAAGACACTTTCTTCAAGCTGTGGGACAGAAAAAAGTCAGAATCTTTCAAGGATACCATGATTTTTATGCAAGACAATGCTCCATCGCATGCATGAAGTACTCTACTATGAAAGGCCTTAAAGATGAAAGAATAATGAAGTGGTCCCCTTCCTCACCAGACTTAGACCCCATTGACAACCAGTGGGCCTTTCTTAAACACGATATTTATGGAGAAGGAAAATAGTTCACATTTCTGATCAGTGTCTGGGAGGCTGTGGCTGCTGCTGCACAAAAAGATGATCGTCAACAGATCAAGAAACTGACAGACTCCATGAATGGAAGGTTTATAAGTGTCATGGAAAACAAGGCTGGCTATAAAGATCACTGATTTATTTTTTAAATGTCAGAAATGTTTATCAAATTTGAGTTGTGTATTTACTATTCTCACTTTAACAGATGACAAACAAGTGAGATGAGAAAAGTTTAAGTTTTAATTCAGTTGCATAGTAATTCTTAGCATACAAAAATATTGTATTAAGAAAGCCAAAATCTCATTTTACTTTCTTAAATATTCAAGTTTGAGAGGTAATTAACATTTTGGATTGACGTAGAACGCTGTAGTTTTCCCACAATATAATTATTCCTCACAGCTACAACTAGTGCAACACTTGTGCACACAGTGTGTACCAGTATCTTACAATACATGGCTTATCAGAATAATTAAACCACTGGCAGAAATGAGACCAATTTACAATTATGGTGCAAAGACAGTCAAAATGATTGAAGTACAGTGGTTATGGAAAGTATTCAGACCCCTTGACATTTTTCACTCTTTGTTTCATTGCAGCTGTTTGCTAAAATCTAAAAAGTTCATATTGTTTCTCTTCTATGTACACTTAGCGTCCCACCTTAACAAAAAAAATATATACATATTTTTTTGCAAATTTATTAAAAAATTAAAACTGAAGCAACATGTTTATATGTATTCAGACCCTTTGCTCAGTAGTGATTAGAAGTACCCTTTTTCACACCTGGATTTGGGAATCCTCTGCCACTCTTCCTGTTTTGATTTTAGGAAGTGGCTCTTGTAAAACAGAGTGAAAATTTTAAAGAGGTCTGAATACTTTCCATACCCATGTATTTCCATATATACTGCATGTACTGCCACATGCTGCTGATTTTGATTTGTCTGTGTCCTCTAGGTTTTATCATATCATGCCTCTGCCACTGAGGAGGAAACCCGGAAACTTCAGGTAACTGCTGTAAATTAACATTTCAAACTATGCATGTATGATACAAGCATCACTATGAAACTGGAGGCACAGCGGCACGCAAAGAAGGGGTTTCTAAAGGTCACAAAGAGCAGACCTTCTGTTTGATGACAGTCATAAAATGTAATACAACTGAATTAGTGCAAAGATTACAGTAAAAACAGCTCAAAATGGCTGCTTTCTGTTCATATTCACAACTGGAATAGCAGGAGAAGTTCTTTCGCTGCCTTGATAATTGATGATGTGTGATGCTGAAGTGGTTACCAAAGACCCAGAAACTGTATTTCAGGCTTTACAAGCCATAATTAGCTTGCTAACTATGGCCTGTATAAAACAAACTAAACAAGAATGATAAGTCAGTATGAGATTCTCACTGTGATAAAGTTAAATATGAAAGATAATTTATTTCATATTTCTCAGATTGCTTTTTGTGGCTTTTGATCTTTATTACTGTACAGTATATTTGAGTGTCTTAAAAAGTGCTTTATAAATAAAATGTATTATTCAGAAAATACCGCAATCACACAATCAGATTTCCGATTAATTATATACATTACAAATTGATCACAGCTATCAAACAAAACAGTCACATTCAGTTAATTTTTTTCAAATTGGTGGAAAAGTTTTCTTTCAAAGGAAAACAAGCAGATTGCATGGAGTCTTTGACTTGCAGCATTCACTCCTCCTGGACGAACACAAACAATGGGAAGGAAAACTCCTCTCTTAGGAAATCTCAAGCAGAACCAAAGCCTGTATCAGGTTCTGCCATGACGGCCTGGGGCAGGGGTTTTCAACCTGTGGTTGCAGCCGCATCTGTCTCTGTGGACCATCTCCAACGATACGCCCCACAGGAAAATGTGTCCAAATGATCTAGCTTTTGTTTTGTTTTTTAAGAATGACGAATTTACCAGAAGAAATGTATCAAGACAACGTAACATTTGTGGTTCTAAATGAGTATATATTGTCCAGACTGAGGTCAAGAATGACTCTCTATGTTGTAAAGGTTGCAGACCCCTGGCCTAGAGAAATAAAACATAAAACAAAGTCCAGGAATACTTTGTATTTTAAAGGAAAGGTAAAAGATAATGGTAATAGCCAGCTAAACAGATCAGCTCAGAGCCCGTTTTAAAGGCTTATAGGATGAAAAAGAGCAGATACAGTTTGACACAGTAAAAGCTTAGCCAATGGCTTGGACCAAAACTGGTCCAAAATAAAATAAAAGTAGAAATATATAATTTTTGTTTTTCCTTTTTCTTGCATGTGCATTTTCATCAAGAAACTTATGTCTTGAAAATAAAATATGTATTTTTTATTTGCCTTTCCTTATGCAAGAGTTGGTTCTTTTTTACATTACATTACCTCCTTTTTTCACTTTTCTTTATGCATTTCTGCCTCATTATGCAAATGAGGAAGACAATGTCAAGACTGTCCAGCAGTTTATAGATGAACTGAAGCTAACGACTGCATTATGAAATAGTGTTATAACTCCTAATTTTATTATTTGTCCTGTGAACGCTCAGATAGAACGTGTTTCAGTTAGCGGTTCTAATGGACTCAGAGGTCCACTGACAGGATTTTTATAGTTTGGACAAAGCAGCCACTGAAGTTGGCTTCTGATTGAAGCTTCAGGGGTCCTCCATAGCTACCAGGTGAGGTGCAAGTTTTTCAGTAGATTTTAAGGAAACTGCAATAATCAGAGGCAACTCTATGGATTATTGAAGAATGAGTTGTTTTTGTTGGGCTTAGAGAATGAGAAGAATAATAAGCTTTGCAGATCTGCATCGAAGGCCAGCACCCTGACATCCACAGACTCACATTCAACACGCCGCTGTCCATCCGGCCATGCTGCTAAAGTGAGCAGTGTGCAGCCATATTTGTCTGGTTTATATTGTATTTTATGGTTGTCCATACAGTCATGAACATGGAAAGTAGTTGCACCAGACCTAAAAATGAAGAAAACTAGGTTGGTATCATTTTTTTAATGACTATATGTTTAATATTTACAAAAAAAGTAGTTATTTAAGTTTGTACCTTTAAATTTACCATCTGCATTGTGAGAAGCATCAGAACTCCAGGATGAGTCTCATCCAGAAGAAACAGCCATATCAGGAGAGAAGAATTGAGCCAGACATCAAAGGAAAAATAAATGCGACCTAGCCATCTCTTTTCTTATACCTACCCACACGTATCTTGTAGTTTGCTTGGTTTGTGGCCCTGCTAAAGAATTTTGCCTACTTGACTACCATTAAAACGCAGAACATCGAGAAATGTGATGAACTTGGGTTTGAGAATAAATGGTGATCTCAGTACCCATCCAGTCTGGTCTTTTATCTAAAAGTATCTTTTGGAACAACCATCATTTTAATATGAATCTTTCCGCAGTTGTGTTGTATCCCACTCTTCTATATTTGTTTGTGTTTTTTGTAGAGTTGCTTTAAATTCAGATTAACTAGATCCTCTCGGTCTTGTCTGAGCTGTATTTCCAGATATTTTATACTCTTTGGGACCCACCTAAAAAATGTTCTACAATGTACGCTTGGCATGTTGTTGTCATGGTGGTATGGCATCAGATTTACTTTGATTTATATCCTGATATTTTGGAATATGTCTGAATAGTATACATTAAATGTGGCAGACCTTTCTCAGGGAGATATTAAAACTTCATTAAATGTTTGTGGTAATTTGATTTTCAAACATTTTTTTTCACTCCTGATGTAATATTTTAATCGTAAATGCCATGTTTTCATTAGCTATAACCAAGAAGGCAGAAATGGAAGAAAAAGGAAAAGAAAAGAAAGGAGATGAAGCAATGTAAAAAGACCACTTGTATAAGGAAAAGACAAAACAAACTATTAAGAGATTTGGTCCTCCATGAGACAGGGCCACGTGTATCATCTATGTAGAAGAAGAACATAAAGCTGATGACCAACGTCACCATCCATTAAGGTGTTACAACTAAGCATACCAGATTCATCTTCTATGAAGAGAAAAAACAGAACATAAAGTTGAAAGTTAAAATAACAGCACATATTCCAGAATTGCTACAAAGAGTCTGAATCATCTGATCAGACACAAGAAACCTTCATAAAGACCTTATTGAGGTTCTAATGTCATCAAAAACAGGCAAAATGATGATCTACACCTTGTTAATGTCCAACTGAACACTACATAAGGTTCACTTCTGCAGTCTTTTCCAACTCATGGGTGTGTGTTGGTGTTTGCAGGTGACCACAGTTCCTTCGGCACAGTCGCTGCATCTGCTGGACTTCAGTTTCAGTGATTTCGACTTGTCAGACACTGAAACCACCCTGGCTACTATCCGCATGTTTATTGACCTCAAACTCATCCAGAACTTCCAGATGAAGTACACGGTAAGAACTCGCCTACATTCTGTATCGTTAATATATTTCCTTATCCTTCTCTTCCTTTCCAATATACCTTGGATTTTTTTAATTCTATTACTTATATATATGTGCCGTCAATAGATTTACATTTTTAATCAAATTAATCTCACTCTGGCGCTGTAATTAATCACAATTAATTGCTATACCTAACTTTTTAAGCTTGAAATATAAATATGCATGCAGTTGTGTGAGCCTCTCATTCATGCTGATCCCAATCAATTAAAATGCAATATTGTTTTTAAAATTATTTTTATTTTTTTTAGCACAAAGCAGGTGATTCAGTCTTCCAGTATTCAATAGCAACTAAGTGAAACTTACTCCACTGCACATCCATACAAGTAGTAGCGCACTTGTTCAGGGGACAACTGACGGACAAGACATAGTTTATTTCCACTTTTTGACTTTCTTGCTCTGAAACGCCTCCTCTAGAGATAGAAGAGGGCAGCCAATCAGTCTGGGCGGTTTAAGACCCTCTGGAGCTGCTTCCTCTCTGCCATACTGCAGCTGGAGAACCACAGCAAGATGCCATGGCTCAATACCAACTCCACAGAGCAGCACAGGACACCACTACACAACTTTATAATGGTCTTCTTCAGGTGACCATTATATGGGTGTAGAGAAAGTAGAGTAGGGGCTTAGAACACATCCTTGTGGAGAGCTGGTTCTGGTGCTCAGTGCTGAGGACAGGTGGGATCCCACTCTCAGGAAGTTCATGATCCAGTAGCAGAGACCAAGATCCCCCAGGTTCCTCACCGGTCTGTTAAAAGATGAACTAAAGTCCAGGAAGAGCAGCTTCACCCAGCTCCTTTGCTGTTCCATGTGTGTCATTGTGATGTGCAGAGCAATGGGATCCTCTCTAGACCAGCTGGTTCTGTATACAAACTGGTGGGGGTAGAGTTTGGTTTCTCAAAGCACTTCATGAGGATGGGCCTTAGTGCCACTGGCCTGTAGTCATTGGGACTGCTAATGTTCTTGTTTGGCATAGGGATGATGATGAAAGACTGAAAGCAAGGTGGGATGGAGCACTGGGTGAGGGACTGATTAAAGATCCTGGTAAAAACCCCAGCAGCTGATCTGCACAGTCCCTCAGCTCTCTCCCTGTCACACCGACAGGTCCAGCAGCTTTCTGCAGGTTCACTGCCCTCAGAGTTCTTCATACTTCCTGTACAGTGCTGATCTGGCAGTGGAGGGATGCTGCTCCACTGCCATCATCCTGCAACCTCTCCTTCCCAGGGAGACAGTCTTCTATACGTTTTGTCATCTTTCAGGAAATTTTAAAAGGAGAAATTTTAAATAATGTATTTGGAAGTAAAGCACCAGTGGACTATCACACTGTTTCCTAAGTAATATTTCTAATATTGCACCACTGCTTGGTGCTATTTTACCAAGCACTGTGGAGGGATGCTGCTCTCCTTCCACTGCCAGATCAGCACTGATTCAGGCTTGAAATGGGCAATGAATTTTGCCAAAGACACTGAGCAACCTCAGATTATTACAAGCCTTTTTTTAGCATTTGTTGCTTAAAATACTTTAAGCACACAACATGACATACAGAGAACTCTGACGTGGTCATTAGTTTTGTTCCGATCCAATTGTCATGCTAATCTTGAATGAACACTTAAAGTGTTGCAAAAAAGAATAAAAAAATAAAAGGACATATAAATTTGGTGTATTTCTATGAGTTTGGAGTGAATCAACCATGCTAAACAATTTTGCTGATGTTGAGAGTCCACTCATGGCTATAGATAAAATGTAGTTTGCAAACTAGCATGGACCACATATTTCAGCAAAATGGAGAGTCTGCACCTCTCTGCTGCAGGTTTGGAGTTTTGTTCCCCTGATAAGGAACAGAACCCCCTATGGGTTGGAAAGTTTTCTATGTAGGAACTTGTGGAAAAAACTATTTTACCAAGCACTGTCAGGTGAAATCATTCAATCAGGTTTATTCATATATTGTCCACAATACAAAGAGCTTGTAGAACAATATCAATAATGAAGAATATCTGGTTGGTGTGGATTCAGGTTGTTCCTTCCTGGACTTTAGCACGTGTATAGGTCACAAGTTGCATGTGGAACGGCCTCTGGAATGTTGTAGTTCCAGTGCTTCCTCTGAAAATTCTTCATCATCACATCCCAGTCACCTGGTCTGATGGCTGCAGCAGCACCTTGGCAGGAAGGTTCTCACTGTCTGTGAGGCTCAAGAAAGCATAGTGGACAGGTTTTAGCAATAAGACAATATAAGAAGAATGTTTTATTACAGGTCTTTCACTGCCTTTGGTAACTTCTTTTTTTTTGTAGCATTCCAATTAAAGGAAGTCTAGTTAAGATATAAGTTTATTGTAAAGTCCAATTTTAAGTTTAGTTTAAAAAGGTGAGTAGATCTCACAGCTTTTCCAGACCAGCAGTTATAGTTAGTGCTTAAGTCAGATAAGCTCAGTCTTTTAGGTAAGCCTAGTCTTAATTCATTTAATAAATTTAAAATATTGTGTAACATATTATGTGACATTGGGGATCAACCAGCCAGCATAGCATCCCCTGATGCATTTCATCAAAAGGTTCTTTACATTTCCAAAACAACCTTTGTTCAGATGGTACATTGTATTGTACATTATTTTATAATAGCAGTTATTAGGTGTTTATATTAAGTGATTCACAAAGGAAACGTTAAAAGTGCTTCCAACAGGAAGTAACCTGTTTTTTATGCTGTATATCTGCGGTTGCTGGCGGGTGGCGGTGCCGGAACCCCCGCGGCGCTTGGCTGCAAGGGCCGCCTGACGCCGCTGTGTGGCTTTAATTTATTTTAAAACTTTTATTTCAAAACCATTTTGCTTTGAATGTTCTCTAACATTTACTCATTATATTTCAATGGCATAATTGTATTAGTTCATTGCAGAACTACAGTGACTGCAGTTTCCCTTCACAGTTTCTCAATCTATGGCTCACGGACCCCTAAAGGATCATTAGTGTTGTTTCTTCTGTTCAGAATTTAGAGATAACAGGGGCACAAAACTCAATTGAAGTCATTCTTTTCTCATTTAAGAATTTCTAAAGGTGAACAGGGTTAGTAGCAAGCAGTCTTCGTTGCAGTGGCAGTGTTTGTATGTGTGTTATAGATGTGTGCGTGCGGGCATGTATGTGTGTGTGTATAACTTATCTTGAATGTCTCTTTTCAGTCCTCTCCACCTCCTGCTGCTTGTGTCGCTGCAGCGAAATCCTCCCCCATCTCTCTCCTCCAGCTTCCTGTCAGTCCAACTGGTTCTGGCGTTGGATCTTTGGGTCGTCCAGATCGTTCCTCAGTCAATGTCCATGTTGTCCACAGATGAAATAAGTGCCAAACAGTTCAGAGCCTTCTTCTCTCACAGCTCTGAACATGTTTATCTTTTCCTTCTCTACGGTGATACTGGACAGCAGACCAGCGGAGGTTGTTAAAGCCCTGTCACACCGTTTTTAGTCCAAATGTCCAACAGGAGACCTGACAGCAACACAAACAAAAAACAGTCTTTGTTTCTCTTCCAGCCTTACTCTTTCCAGTCGTTCGCCATCTGCTCTCACACAAACCTCCGCTCACCCCTCACTCTCACTCCCCCGCCCCCTCGCTCTCTCATCCATCCTGATGCATTCGCGGACAATGGCGAAATCATACACTCTAATTTAAATCTCTAAACAGCGTAACATCCAGTAACATTTAGCACATACTGTAGGGTCGCTATAATATCCAAGTTCAATACGGTATTTTCGTCAAATGCGCATGTGCGCAGTTTTTCAGTAAGAGTAAAATCATTTGAGTAAACCTTTCGCACTCAAAATGGCAGGGAAAAAATGCACAGGAAAACGAAAATATGAAGATGAACACAAGACATTTTAAGAATTTTTAAGAATTTATATTTTTTTGTTGAACGTAATGGAAAGCCATTCTGCCTTATATGCTATATGTAAGCATTTTAAGGCTTCAAACCTTCCGCGCCACTTCAGCTCACTCCATGCTAACATCGACCAGGAATTTCCAAAAGGGACTGAACTTCGCAAGCACAAGTTGGTTACCTTGAAAAGTCAGACAGAAAAGCAGGCAAAGTTTTTCCAAAAATTTACAAAGCACTCAGAGACTGTAACGCCTGCATCATATCAACTGGCCAAAAAGCCATACAATGAAGAGGAGTTCGTTAAAAAATACCTCTGTGACGTTGTTGAAATCTTGTCTCCTGAAAACAATAAACTAAAACGAATGGTATCAGACGTCCAACTGTCCCGCCACATTGTTGAGCACAGAATATCAGACATTAACATGGCTATTCAGTCACAGATGCACTCTGATCTTCAAGCTTGTGAGTATTTTAGTGTTGCATTGGATGAGAGTTGTGACATACAAGACAAGGCTCAGTTGGCAATATTTGTACGGTCTGTGTCAAACGATTGATCAAAGAGGAACTCCTTGATATCATGCCATTAAAAGACAGAACTTGTGGCATAGATGTGAAAGATTCAATGATGGATGCATTTGTGAAAGCAAATCTGCCCATAGTGAAACTAACTGCAATAGCCACAGATGGGGCGCCAGCCATGTTCGGATCTGTGAATGGGCTTTTGGGGCTGTGCAAAGCTGACCAAATATTTCCAGAGTTTTGGAATCACCACCGACAATTCAAGAATCTCATCGCTGAGCTGGAACAAGGGCTTCCAGGTGACCTGCCGCTACACTGCACTGTAAAGTGGCTGTCAAAAGGCCAGGTACTCTCTCGCTTCTTCCAGCTTTTGGATGCTGTGAAAGTGTTCATGGAAGAGAAGAACAAGGTCTATCCTGAGCTCTCGACCTCAAGAGGGTTATGGATCTGGCCATTTTGGTTGGCATGCTGTGTAACTTGGACAAACTGAACCTGACCTTGCAGGGTAAATTAAAAATGCTGCCTGACCTGGTGCAAAGTGTGCTTGCATTTGTCAAGAAACTGAATTTGTTCAAGGCGCACATTCAAAAGGGAAATTTAACACATTTTCCCACTCTACTAAAAGCCAGCGGGCAGGTCACCAGCGCCACACTGAACAAGCAAAGAGCCAGATATGCAACACTGGTTGAAAACCTGCATGAAAGCTTTGTGGCCCGGTTCCGTGATCTACAACTGAAAAGGCCACAGATTACATTCCTTGTCGACCCATTTAATGCTGAGACAGACTGTTTGAAAGCCCCGCTAATCATAGATGAGGGTGCGGCTGAGTTGGAGATGATTGATCTTCGTGAGGAGGACCAACGGAGACCTGCTTTAAAGGAAGGGACCATTGAGTTCTGGAAACATGTGCTAATGGAAAAATATTCCAATGTCAAACGAGCTGCACTTAAGATACTGTCAATGTTTGGGTCAGCATGCCTACGAGTCTGTGTTTTCTACCCTGAAACATGTGAAATCGAAGCATCGCTCTGTTCTGACCGACATCCATGTCAAAGAATTGCTTCGAGTGACAACAACGGACTACAAGCCAGATCTGAACAGGATTGTTCAAGACAAGGAATGCCAGAAGTCCCATTAAATAACACATGTAATGCACAT
>CAEGAD010027940.1:0-12641 GCA_903067055.1 Poeciliopsis paucimaculata
ACGACCCCTCTTCACCCCAGTCCGTGTCAGGGTAACCGGCACTCCCTGGCGGGCAACGGGGGGGGCCGCCGCCCCTGTTTCCGGGTGAAACTTTTTTTTTTTTTTTTTTTTTTTTTTTTTTTTTTTTTATCCTGGCACTAAAAAAGTGCAAAGAAAATGAAAGGGAAAACAAATCAAAGAAAAAGAAAAAATGCATATATATAAATTGCCTTTGAATAGTCGTTTTTTTCAAAAAAACTAATTGATGTTGGAATTTTTAAAAATCCGTGTCGGCTACATAATTATAGTTTGACTGTGAAATATAATGCGGTTAATTGATCATTAAAAGTGTTCATTTGCAAGAAAATTGCCTAAGTCTTTGTGTGGCTTTATTTAAAGGTAGTGGAGGAGTTGTTCATCTTAAAATAGCTCCATCGTAAAAAACAAAAAAAAAAAAAAAAAAAACTCAGTTATTTATTCAAGGTGTGGCATTCAAAGATCTTCCTGTGAAAGAAACAGTAAAGTATTTCTGGCCAGAGACATTTTTGGCACAACAGTATAGTGGTGTAAAACATTGCCTGGGTGTTAAGTAAATGCAGCTTTATTTATTTAACCTTGTAATCTGCCCCATGACCCTTGACCATGGCCTTTGCATCACACAAATTTAGAATAATGTACATATGCATGGAGGAATATAGTAATATAGAATACATATGCATATATAGTATAATATATGTTTGCTTGTTATTTCTTGCTTAGAGAGCTAAATTAGTTTAGGGTGTACACAAAAAAAAAAGATTAAAAAATAAATAAATAAAAGTAAGGAAGGCATGTTGTGCTGAAATATATCAACATTTATTAATTTCTGAAGTGTATCCTTACAGGAAAAGTAAGTACACCAATCAAATTTCTGAAAATATGTTAGCCTATATCTTTTCATGGGACTGAAGATATGTTACTTTACGCCGTACTAGTTTGTCTTTTGAAAATAGATGCATTTGTGCTGCCAGCAGTCCTGCAGAGGTTGAAAGGCTGCAGATGATCAGGCTGTTAGAGCTCAGATCATTTGCTGCTCGCTGCATCAAGTTAATCTGCAAGGCAGTCTTTCCAGGAGGAAAGTTCTTCTAATGGAAATGCAAAACAAAGCCCGCAAACTGTTTGCTGAGTACAAGTAGACTAAGCTCATGGATTACTGGAACATGTCCTGTGGTCCAATGAGACCAACTTATTTGGTTCAGATGGTGTCCAGGTGAGAAGTACAAAGACAAGTGTGTCCTGTCTACAGTGACTTCGATCTTGGTGGTGAGAGTATCAAGTGTTCCTCCAGACCTAAACTTTATTAAGTTTCTTTGGTCTCAAACATCCGTTAGGGATTTCTGTCACCTGCAAAGCTCTAGTGAACTCCAGGCAGGTGCAATTTGGAGATTTTCACTCATGGGTGCGTCTTCCCTTTTGTGAAATATTGCATACTTCACAAATGTGTATCAACAACAATAATAATTATTTTTTGTTTTTTTTAAAAAACCGTTAGATGAATGTTGAGTTTATTTTGACACCTTTGAGAATATTTTCACCTGCACATAAGCAAAAATGGTGCAAAAAGGTACAGTTTGAATATGGATTAAATACACATATAGTGACTCTGAGAATATTTTACATAATGCTGTTCAGCATGTTTCTCAGGACGGCGGATCGTAAAGCCTCCAATTGAAATTTTTTGACTTAGGCTATTTGTAAATAACCACCAAAAAATGTGATGGTTTATAGATTTTTAAAATATCTATAAACTGCTTTTTGTTTTACATCAGAGTTGCTTTTGACAGCAGAAGTACACTTTGACCTTAGCCGTACTCAGGTAAACTGAACTTTATTTAGAGCCAATAGACATGAAGCGGGCTTCAGCAAGTGTAGGCAAGATGGCAACTCCGTACGAAGTTTCATCAAACTCTTACGGCGACAACTCTTAACTATGCTTTTAAGTGGCGAGACAAACGGTAGCAGGTCTGACGTGTTACCAGGGCATCACACAGTGCAGCGACCTGTTCCTGCTTTAGAGCGATGCAGGAACGGGGCGTTTCTTCCTGCTCGCGGCTCCGATCCAAACGGGCGAGCAAAGGAAGCGCAGGTGAGTCAGCCGCAGGTGAGTTGTGGATTGGCTTCAATTTGCCACGAAGAGAGGAGGCGCAACCGTGGTGACGTTGAGCTTTTACATTCAGGTTGAGGAGCTCTCGGATGGCGCGTGGAGAGAGAAGAACCCGGAAACCTGTAGGAAGAACTCTTGATCCCCTTGACCCTAACAAACTTAAGGACCCTAAACCAAGAACGTGTTCTGTCCTTGCACAGGATGAAGGTGCATCTCGTGCTCCCTCTGGCGTTGCTGACGTCTGTTATTTTGGTGGGATTGCTGAAGATCCGCAAACGGGACTACGAGAAGCAGGAGAAGCGGAGCCGGTTCCAGGACATCAAGCTGCGGGTGACCAGCGATGTCATCCAGGAGTACGAGAAGGAGAAGATCGAGAGGCAGAAGCAGCTGGAAAAGGTGCAGGGCGAGCTGAAGGCCACGGAGGAGGAAGTGAAGGTTGTGCGGACCAACGCAGAGAAGGCGGCTGCAGATTTAACCGGCTGCCAGGGTTCCCAGGTGATTATAGTTGGTTAAATAAAATCAGCGTGATTATTTAATACAATGTATTTCTGACACGTCCATTTAAAACACAGATCTGAAGAAACTATTGGCAGTCTGATGTACTTATTACTATTGACACAAATTTGTAGCTATCTATTAAGAGTCATATTCTACTAAATGGTTTTTAAACATTTTTAGGCATATGTCCACAATAATCAGATCTATTCCTCCCCATCCCCAAGAGCTAAATGTATTACCTGTCTAATAGTCAAACTGAACAGACTGGTTTGAAAATGGACATATTCAACATAACAATAGGACAATGAAGGCAATCATGCTTATTTTTTAACATTTAAAAGTATGTCTGGAAAACTCAAACGTCTGTGTTAAACCGGTGGGAGCCTTATGAGTCATTTTCTTGTTGGATTGACTCTTAAAGATCATTTTTGCTCCAACAAAAGCTTTGAGAACACGTTACTTTGTGTAAAGGAATGTCAAGTGACTTGTTTAATCAGCACAAACCAGAAAATCAGGCTTCTGCTTGCAGAGTAACATCATTGACATCGTTTTCCAATTTAAAGCAGCCCCTGTTCCCAGAAGCAAAACTGTGGTTTGGAAATGTAAATAAATAATGAACCATAAGCAATGTGCTTACATTTTCTTGTTCATTGGCAGAAATCTGGTGCAGATCAGCAGGCAGCAGAGGAAACAAACTTGAACAACCTCAAAGGTAATTTATGCTTTATTTTTCTAAATGTTGGAAAAAGTGTTAACACTTGTGTATGCATAACCCCCTAACTCTTTCTTTTTTACTAGCAGTATACTGAAACATTTAATCTTTATAATTTCCGCAGTGCAAACTGAAAAGGAGAAGACAGAGTGGAACGCAGAACTAGATCGACTAAAAAAGCAACTGACAGAAAAAAGTCCAGTGTGTAACTTCTTGAAAGAGTACCCAGACCAAATAAAGTAATGTTATGTCTTTATTTCAGTTGAATTTGCAGAATAAGTCTACTGATCACATTTTACAACTTTTACTTTTTTAAATTTTTTCCTTCAAGGACTATGTGCGGCATTAAAGAAGAGCCAAAGCCAGAGCCTCCCAAACAAGAGGAGAAAAAGGCAGAGCCTCCCAAACAAGAGGAGAAAAAGGCAGAGCCTCCCAAACAAGAGGAGAAAAAGGCAGAGCCTCCCAAACAAGAGGAGAAAAAAGCAGAGCCTCCCAAACAAGAGGAGAAAAAGGAAGAGCCTCCCAAACAATAAACCCTGAACCCTGCCAAATAAGTGGAATAGGTGGTCATAAAGACAGATAAAAATGTGCACAACAACCATTTTTTCCCTCTACATTGCAAACTCAGCACAAGGACACAACTATTCCAGCTCTTATTTTGGCTGGGATATGATGTTGCTGGTGACATGAAGCATATCCAGGAATAAGGGATACATGTGGATTTGGTTTTCAGTCACTTGACATTTCTGCAAACTGACCTTTCAGTGCTACTGCACTGAAAATGGTCAGTGCAGTAGCCTGTAGACTTAAACAGTGAATTAAATCAGCCACATCAACCTCATTAAAATGAATAGATTAATGGTGTTATGTTTTCTCCCACTTAAATCATTAAGTCAAAAACAAATCCTGTAAAATTAAAAATTAGCTTTTGTTCTGAGATAAAGACCAACTCTGCGACCAGTAACTCGAAATACTATGTCCTAATGCGCCGTATGTCCCGGTTTCCTACCAAGTGTCATCTGAGTTGTGATTGCCTCAAGACATTAAATGTTACATATAGCAGAGGTAGGTCCTCAAATATGACTGTTCATGACAATTTTCAAGATCCTGTTTTCGGAACTAAACGAAAAATTAAAGCATGTCATGGTGCAGGGCTTGTTTTGCACAGGTTTTATTTTGTGAGATTTGTTGGGTTTGTTGTAAATTAATCCTGAACCACTTTAATATGATAGGTTTTTTTAATTTGTATTTTTAACGGGAAGCTCAGTGATAGACTGGCGACCTGTCCAGGGTGAACCTGGCCAAAGATGGACATCAGCTGCTCCATGATCCTGCATGGACCACCGGGTAAAGAATGAATGGATGTGAAGCACTTTTCCAAAAAATTGTGCTACATGAATAAAATAAACTTGGACTGCACAGCTGAAAAGAAATTATTTATTAGAGGGATTGGGATTTTCAAGATTATTTTTTTTATATCTGGAACATGTTAGGAAATGCTTGAACTTGTGCCCAGCTACATTAGTTAAACTTTTTTTTTTAATTATTTTTTGTCACGTAACTTAAGGATGTAATGTGCTTTGTTGGGATTTTTTTCATGAACCAATACAATGTAGTTAAAAATTGTGAAGACGGAGAAAGCTGACGCATGTTTTTTTTTTTTTTTGCAAATAAAAATGTGAAAATCTAGTGTCTCTGTTTACACTGATACCCCAAAATAAAGTAAAATACAACACAATCAACTGCTTTCACAATTCCCCCAAGGAGTTTATAAAACAATATGCCATGCTTTTAAACGTCTCAGTTCATTTTGAGTTGCACCACCTCGTCCTAGGCTATAATGTTTTAACATAAGTAATCAAACAAAATGTATTTTAGATGATAGTTAACTTATTGAAGGACCAGTATGTATAAATAAATAACTGGAATAACTTGAAAACGCATAAGAAATCCAACCAATATAATAGACACTGGTGTCTCTGTAGCAGTTATAATCAGTTGAGATTGTGACATTTACAATTACTATAATTAAATTATAACTGGTAAAAATACAAATAAAAGGTTCTTTTAATAAACTATTAATAGAAAAACTGAGGATAAACTACAATTTCAGCTCATGTTGTTCAGGAAAACCTGCTCAGCAAAGTTTGGTGTTAGCTGGCATGGAATGATGAAATGATACACTTTAATATGACTTTATATTTACTGAATGGACATAATATGTTATGTACAAGCTATTAAAGTGTTGCTATTAAAGCTACTGTGGCCTTAGAAACTAGTCTGGTAGACTAGCAATGTCTTTGCAATGCGAGAAACAAAGAAATAAAACAATTTCGGAAGAACTAAGTTCTCATTGAATAAGCATTATATATAACCAGTGGAATAATCAGAACATTTTGTTCATAGAACTCGTTTGAAAAGAAATCTCAGTGAACTTTAAAATGATTGCTAGTTTATGATGTTAGCATACCGCTGTGGATTTAACAGTTACAACAGTCCAATTATGTACTTATCAACCCATAAACTACATCTTAAAAGTATTAAAGTAAAATTTCCTTGAAATAAACTGAATACATGAAGTGAAAATAAAGTAATCATTATCCATTTTTGGCAATGTTTTTCTTAGCATAACATGATGACATAATTAAATTTTTTTTAAAAACTTTATTATTTTAAACTGACATAAGCAATTTGCAATAAGTAGAAACAGAGGAATATGTGAAAGCTAGCAGGTTTAGTATTGACAAGTCTAAAGTCACTAAAACAGCTAGGCTAATAGCTAGCGTCTGTCTCTACATGTAATTTGGCTCAGTAAGTTGCTTAAGATGAAACTTTGGAAGTTTCTAGAATATCTTCTTTGTTATGTGATGGGGTAACAAAGACTGTAAATGTCACAGTCCTCGACTGTGACATGTACAGGGAAAGATGCTGTCCTTCAAGCTTATCCACACATTCCTGTTTGGGCGAGGCATCTCAAGGATTAGAAAGGCTATTATACTTCAAATGAACTTTGAACTTACAAAAGAGATATCTCCATGCAACAAATAGCATAAGCGTGATCTGAATGATAAACCTTACCAAGATCAAGTTTTATTTACAGTTTCAAAATAAAAGACACACGACACAATGATTCAAGAACATGAGAACCCGTGCAAGTTTTTCTCTGGCGAATGAATGGTACAGGTGCAGCACCATCAACATTCAGTAACTGCACAATACACTTCAATCAGGGTGTGTTGAACAGATGGGTGGCTGTAAAATACTTGTTAAACCCAAAACTTTGCTGCGCTGGTAATGATTAATGCATGTACACACCAACAGAAACCAGGGAGAATATTACTCTGCATGTCATGTAGAGCAAAGAGACACATAGAAATGCCCATAAGAGCTGATTTGTTTTAGTAGTTGGCTGATATTTGACTTTATGTAAATTCAGAGGACAGGCATCAAAACAAATTACTGACAGTGAAAAAGGCACAAGGCAGAATGTCAGTGCTCTGTTTTCAGCCCTCGACTGATTCATTGCAGAGTCACCATTTGTTTGGATATGCTAATCTGGTTTATGTTGGGCTTTTTCTGTTGGCTTTCAGTTCCTATAGTTTCCGTCGTTTTGCCATGGCTTCAGATTTGCATTTCTCTCTCTGTTAGATAACGCCATTGCCTTTAATTTTCAAAACATAGACAGAGATACATATTGAATAATCACTGTTAACCTTGCCTGCCTCTTCCTTCCTCTTTGACTCTGCCTCAGGCCTGTGTGCTGATGAGCGTGTAACACACAAAGAGAAAGAAAAAGAGCAAGAGAGAGAGATAAAGAGAGAACAACAGAGAGAGAAACAGAGGGAAAGAATAGCTGGAAATGTTTGTCACTCCTGATGATCCCTGTGTTTTCTGTTGAAAGTCCAACCAAATGCAGCTTTATTCGGGTACAGGTAAATCTTAAAGTACGGTTATCTCAATTTAGATGTTAGTTTTGAATAAATTAATAAAACATTCTCTTTTTGCTGTCTGTTCATAATAAATCATTCCATAATAAAACATGGGATATGTCTGCATTTATTTTTCCTCTGAAGTCTTTAAGAGAGATTCCCCAAATGGTTAATGTGTGAAATATTAAACTTGAAATAAATAAAAGCGCGTCTTAAAAAAAGCATCCAAACTCCTTTTTATTTTGATAAACTCAAGGTGAATCATTGTGAAATGAACAAACTAGTACATAATGTTTTTTAAACGTTTCTGCGACTGTACATATGAAATGTTTGGTTTTCATCTACTCCAAATCTCTAAGCCATCGCCTTCATATTAAACAATGTCCCTGTGTAAAATTTAATCTCTGCTTTGAAAACCATGTATTACACTTCAGTATTATTCAATACTTTATATTGATCTCTCTTGCAACGTTCCAGATAAATTCACTAAAATTTGGAAACTGAAGTCAACAAAAATGTGTGTGAATGCTTTTGCCAGGCACTGTATTTGACGTTTAATGGTATGTACTGTTTTGTTGATTTCTACACTGTCCATTGTTTCTCACACTCTCCTTCATCTGTTGCTGATGGAGGACTGCCTAATTGTCACCCCCAGGCTGACAACAGGCGATCAGAGATCGCCTGTTGTCGCCTATCATCACGCCCCAATAGGCTGTCAAGGTCAGAGCGGTGAGAGAGTGGGACTGAAACAGTAGCCTGACCGATATCTGGGTTGTCCACAAATGAGAAATTTGATTTTTCTTGGACATACAAAAATGCAAAACTTGTTCTGCTACATTAGCTGTAAATTTTGACACAGAGAACATTGCTTGTTTCTGTATTCAGGGAGTTTAATGATGAAGAATCCATGACTCCATTACTACAAGACATCTTATTTGTTTACAAAGACAATCGCTTTTGAATCGCATCAATGTTTAACTGCAAACACAGTTATGACCTACAGTGTATTTAGAGGTGAAAGTACTGTGTTGTTATTGGCAGGCATTTGGCAGATGATGTTGATTTCACATGTGAGAGTCCAACCATATGCCTGCCTACAATCACTTTTAACCCAGCGTCCGAGAGCCTGAAAACAGAGGACAGCTTATCCTGATTCTGATGCAAATCCCAAACGTTGTAAATTAAGTGGCACAATGCATGTAAAACAAAAACTAACACATAATTTAAAACAATTGAATTTGGATGCATTATGAAACTTTTGGTCACAGTCATTAAAAACAGGATATGAGTCAAAGATCTCTCTTGAACACAAATGAAGTATAGTTCCTTATGTTCATATTTTAGCCTATTTTCTAAATGCTTTTTGACTTTACAAGTGCAAATCTAAAAATATGTTAATGTGATTACATGTGGTAGACAAACACAAAGTACTGAAAATGTGTGCTCAGGAAATACAGCTGCACAATGTTAGGAAAGCGATGATATTTGTGAATGTTGTGATAACAGCCAAACTCAAAACAAAACATTATTAAACGTTATTCTCATCTTCCTTTAGGTTCATAGCAAACACAGACTGCAGAAAATGAGTCCGACTAAAATGTAAAATAAAATCATAATCTTCATCTCAAACACTAAGTTTTATTTCAAAAGTTATTTCTTCTGATATTGAATTTTCCAAATGCCTTCTAAAACATTTTATATTTGTTCAAAAGGAAGGGTCACCAAATATACCAGAGTGCAAACATCCTGGATGCCTGGTGCTAAAATAATTAGCTAACACTCATTGCACTGCTGGAGAATCCTGCATATTGGGAGCAGTGATATTGAAATAACAATAATTGATGGATCTATCACATCTTTGCACCTCTAGAAATGGACATTTTAGGCAGTTCTTTGTAAAATGCCTCAAGCCTGATCAGATCGGGTAGACAGCCTTTTGGTCTGTACTTTGACTGGGCCATTCGACCCAGGAATCTACTTTGAGCTAAACCATTCAATGTAGCTCTATGCCCAGGGTTTCTATCCTGCTGTTAAATTATCCACCCCAGTCTCAACTGGTTTTTAGTTGGTTTTGTTCCAGGATTTCCTGTTATTGAGCTACCATCACCTTGGTCTGCTCTCAGGATGGCTTGTTTAAGAAAAGTTGGTCTAATCCAACCACAGCCTGTCTTCCACATGTTTGCTGTATCCTCTCCCTGACCTGTCTGCTGTATTCATGAAGATTTGTCCTCTAATGTTCTCAAACAAACCTCGAAGGCCTTCACAGAAGGGCTGTATTTATAATTACACACAGGTGGATTTTATTTCTTACTTGTTTGATTTCTGAAGGGAGTTGGTTGAACTGGATGTGTCAAATATTTTCCTGCATTTAGTGTTTTATCCCTATAACAAAGGACATAATCAAGTGACCATCATGCTTGACATTTGTCCTCCCTACAGGCAAAAACTGAAAGTTATTTGACTCTGCATTTGCTTTCAGGCGTGTGCTTGTATGCGTGTAGGGGTGTGTGTGTATGTGTACTGCGTGAGCGTGTTCACAGTTGGATGAACATTACATGTATTGATCAGGCTAATGCGTGGAGGAAAGGGCTGCAGGCCAGAGCAGCTGATCAATATATGTCTAATTACATCAGTGTGAGTTTCTATGTTCCCAAAAGGGTGATTATTGGGTCCAACCCCCTAAACTCAAACAACAGGTATAAATATAAGCTGCCCTTCCAATGTAAAGCATTTAAACTCCAAAATCAGTGAGAGACTTTTCTTTTTCTTTTTTCTCTTTTAATCAAACCATCAAATGATTTTTTTTTTATAACTCACTCAAATGTTTCCATTTAGTTGTTGAATTTAAGCAAAAGAGACAGTAGTAACATCATTGGATAAACGAAGCTGGTGAGTATCATAATTTTGTGTTTCTACGTGATGCAGGAGAGATATTCAACCCTGCACTCCCTGAAGCAAACACACGATGATCTGAAATGTCAGCAGAGTCTCTGACTCAGTGTTGGAGGCCCACAGCCCTGAAGGCTGATCCTGTGTCATTTCCTACAGAACTGGTTGTTCGGGTCTTTTACCCTCTAGTCGGTGCATCTTTTAGGGGGGGATTTCTGAATTGTTTTCTTCATAGAGTTTCTCTTTTTGTGTGTGTGTTCCCAGGAGGTTTCACCAGTCTGCTGGACCCCACCACTAATTCACCAGAGGCTGTGTGATATGTTTGATATTCGGTTGTTCTTGTGCTTCATCGTATCAACTAAATATCAGACATATTCCTACAGAGTCTGGCACTGACGTCTGATCTTCTGCAAAGATCCTGCTCAGGTAAAAAGATGCTATACTTTACATCAGTGGTTTGTATCATCATGAGAGCAAAGCTTTAGAAATAAATTCATGACCTACCCCGACCAAGTCTGTGTAAATTATTCATGTTGGAATGGAAAACAAAGAGGTAATCATTTTCAAGCTGCACTGTTCTTGTTTTTAAACACACATCCTCCAAAACTCACAATTAGTTTGTAACTGTGGATTATATCTTCTAAGTATACAGGAAGATCCTCCTTTATGAGCAAACAGCTGGGATCCTGGTTCTTGAGATAAAGAATAAACAAGATATCCAGATATCTTGCCTTTGATTTACTACAGCAGGCAAGAATCAGGTCTTTTAGCCCATGTGCCTGACAGGAAACTCACTGTTAGGTCCCATAATTATTCTTCTAAAAATTGTTTTTTTTGTGTGTGTGCGTTTGTTTTATAAATTCTGCATTTATTCTCTGCAAGGTTTAAACAGAAGCTGGGCGAATGATTTGTTCATGTCTTTGCATGCGTGACTCGTTTTGTATCGTTTCAATTAAAAAGATAACTGCACGCTTCAGTTATTAATTTTAACATTTCATCAGCTGCTCTTATATAATGATTAGATGCTTTTTGGCTTTTGGCTATAGCACAACAACTACCAACAAATTCAGATTTTTTTTTCCAAAGGGCATTTTATTATGTAAAGAATACATTTTTAAGGGAACTATTAATTTCATCCTATTGAGCCTGTAGGAGCTGATGTGAGGAATAATGTAATTTTTAACTAAATGAGATGCTCAACAGCAATGTTTTTAGGAATGATCTATGGCAACATGGTAATAAATGTTGGGTGAATCAGATTTTATTTAGGTGGATCCAATTAAAAAGGGGCAGAAAACTAAGTAAAGTCTTTCTGCATCACACCAGGCTGACGACAGTGTTTCAATATGATCAGTCATAAAATCAGTCAGCTCTCAATCTGATCTAAAATCATCAAAAACATTAAATTTGCTTTGTGGTCCCATGCATATTTGTTGTTTTATTTTCATTAATCTTTACTGTATGTTTTAAATGCATTTATTTAAATAAAAGTTTTCTGTTACATGTTGATATTTTGTTGCAAATTGTGGTCAGTAAAAAATATATAAAGTCCAATATAAAGACGTTTCCTCCATCCATCCATCCATCCATCCATCCATCCATCCATCCATCCATCCATCCATCCATCCATCCATCCATCCTTCCGTCCATCCATTCATTAGTCCATCCATGGGATAAAGAAGAAGGAAGAAGGAAAGAAGGTATTTTTCCAGGAACCACCATTGCGCCACTGTGTTTCAGTTACATTGCAGTGTGTACAGAAATATAAAACAGATTCTACATATGAAAACACAAGAAGTGCAGAACATGTTGGACGTAACCGGTGCATCACAGCACCCACACATATACAGCTGTGGAAAAAAATAAGCGACCACTCCATTGAACCCCATTGAAAACCTCCTTGTTATTCTAGCAAATATTGATTTCTGAACTCTTCCTGAGTTAAAACATTAGTATTATGGTATATAGTATTATTTTTCATTTTCTGCAAATAAATAAAAAATGTTTACTAGGAATTTCATAGAATAAAAGAACAATGTTCATTTTAGTCAAACATTTACCTAAAGAAGTAAAGTCAGAGAAAGTGATTATTTTAAGAGGTCTCCTAATTTTTTTCCAGAGCCGTAGATAAACAATTAATTTGATTTTTTTGTGTTATCCAAAGAAAAGTATTGCATTCATGCTGGAAAACAGTCCAAATTCCAAGAGAAAGACTCAAACCAATGAGCCCCACTAGAGAATTTTCAAGCAAAAACAGACTGTTTAAGTTCATGTCACAAAAATAAGATTTAAATTCAGACTTTCATTTGGTCACTCCAAAAGGTTCATTTTGTTTTGTGGATGCTTATGCGTGGATACGTTGTTCTTTGGATCATTGTTCTTCTGCATCATTGCATTGCCCGACTAATACCCCTGGTGAAACGGACGACGGAGTCCGGCGAAAACAGGCGCTTAAATTCCGTGACGTGATAGGGAAAGGGATAAGTAAAAA
>CAEGAD010027956.1:0-14903 GCA_903067055.1 Poeciliopsis paucimaculata
CCCCCCCCCCCCCCCCCCCCCCCCCCCCCCCCCCCCCCCCCCCCCCCCCCCCCCCCCCCCCCCCCCCCCCCCCGGGCAGCAGTTAAATTCAAACCCTGGACCCAGGTTTATAGCTAACAGTGCCAGCAACAATCTTTAAATAATAAATTTCGGCAAGTAACTGAATTTAGAAAATAAAACCCATACTATGTAAAACTGTAAAAGATATGGGCTGTCTATATTAACTTTGTGAACAAGTCTTTGTTAGTCAGTACTGTCAACTCAGTAACTTTGTTGCTATGTTTAAGTATTCAGACCCATCCACTGACTCTTGAAAAACAGCTAAATTAGCTACGGAGAAACCTCTTAACTTTTTGAGTCACGAAAGCTTTTGGAGACTCTAACCTAAAAAAATCACACATCATTCCTGCTCATATTCAGAATCTCAAGCTATTAACATTTATTAAATGGAATAATTTTGCCATCATATGCAGGGTGGATAGCTTTGACATTTCGTCACCTTCCTAAAATAAAGCCTTGAGTCTATTTTTTCTTTTTTTTGCCAAAAGTAATTTTACCAAAAAAAGAAAATCACTGCCGTTTTCTTTCAAAAAGACGTGACAGGCCAAAAAAACAAACAAACAAACAAAAAATAAAACATCAAAATAATCACAGGCCATTATTTTAGGAAGGTGATGATTTCTAAGTCTTTGAGTTACATTGTCACCATTTCTGTGCATTGTCCATTCTAGTTTATGCACCAGTTTAGTCCTCGTTCTTCAGTAGTAAAACCTTTGTTGTCTGTTGTGTGAGGCCGGAGCTAGTGGCCATTTTCCAACAATAGTTGGACAAGAAAGAGGCAGGAAGGGGAAGACATGCGCTAAGGGTACTGAGGTTGGGAATCGAACCCCGGAACAACCACTACGAGGACTATCACTTCTACATACAGGGCAGCCGCTGTACCGACTACGCCACGGGAAGCCCCAACTCTCTGCTTGGTGATGACATCTACATTACTCTGTGTCAGTGAGTCAATGTATACGTTCATTTCCACTAACAAGCAGAGTAAATGTCATCATGTGTGATGTGCGGGAGTGTGTGTGTGTGTGGAGTGGCAGGGTGTGTGTGTGTGTTTGAGGGTTGGCAGTAGATTAGCCAGGTTGGGATGATTGGGTTGAGGATTAGATGGATTCAGGAACAGACACGTCTGTTTACTCCTCAAAGACAACCTATAATAGGCTGATTGGCAAGGCTGATTACACACACAACGCACACATAGGCACACGCACACAGAAGCAAGCACACATATTCAAAACCTTGCATGATCATTAAGGATGCTACCTTTATACCCCACCTCTCCTTTCCTAAATTTAGATGTAAAGTCTGCCTCCCCCTTCATCTCAGACACACTTCCCATTAGACTAGAGAGAGCTTGCAATCAGAGACAGTGTGTAACCAAACCCAGCACAGGCAGGTAAGGGGAGCCGCAGTCAGGCAAGTACCCCAAAGGCAGAGGGAGTGCTCTGGTTACCCGGCACTGTGGGAGCATACATGAGCATTGTCTCTACTCACTTCTATTTATGTGCAGGAGAAAGAGGTGAAGAGCAGAGCTCCAAATGAGGTGAAGAAAAAGAGAAAGGCAGTATTAGATACCTTGCAGGTTAGAGACAGGCAGAGAGGGAAAAGAAGAGGATGGGAAGAAAAAACGTAAGGGAGAGGCTTAAGATTACAAAGTAGAGCATCATTCATAGCTGGCTGGAGTTGTGATAGACAGCTTATGCTTTTAGACGTTTGAAGCGGTCCTCCAGTTTTCTAGGGCCTCTGAGGATGTTCTCCATCCCTGCTTAAACTTGCTTTTCACAATCTAGAAGTCTGAGCTACACAGAAAGGTAAAGCTAGTTGATATGATTGATCCAAACCTAGAATAGGCAAAGAAGCCAAAAGGGGGAACAGACAACACCCAAGAGAAGTCAAGTCTTGGGGAACCATATGATTGAGCCTTCGGGGTAAATAACAAGTCATGCAAGAACAGGGGTGAAGCTGTTCAGCTGGAGAGACGAGGGAAAAGGGGATATATGCTTCACAAGGCGAGCTAAGCAGTCCAGAGCAAAATTAGTCCACAGAGAAAGAGGGGCTGACACTGGGCAGAAGAGAGATCAAGGCTGACTCAAGTCTCTGCTGCCTCTAACCTGATTAGGGAGAACAGGAGTGGTGGAGGAGCTGAGTTTGGAGACCCGATCAGCAGAAAGTACGAGCCAGCAAGAAAAGAAGAAAAAGGAGAAGGAATTACAAGAGGGAGCCTGACGAAAGAAGCCTTTTAAATCTGGGAGCTGGAATTGGAGCCGCAGGAACTGCAGAGGGGAAGCCACAAAACCGCAGTAAGTAAATTAGGAGGCTGCGGCTGGAAAAATGTATAATGAAGTCATGGGCGGGGGAAAGAATTTGTGGTTTTCAGAGTGCTTTATGTACTGCACCTTAATGAATTGATTTCCTGCTTTTACAGCATTTGCATTTCACCATTCACTTTGATGCTTCTCTATTCTTCACAGCTTAAAAGCCTCTCCTCTTTCTTTAGTCTAATCAAACAATTTCTTCTGTATCTCCTGTCCCCAGATTTTAATTTCTTATTTCTCTCTCCAAACTCTTGTCACATGTCCTTCCTTACTCTCTGGACTCAACATACCTAAAGGTGAAGATGCCTGCTAACGGAAACCATCCCTTGAAGTTACAGTTTGGTCTTATCAATCACGAGGGTCGTTACCTCACTGCAGAAAACTTTGGTTTCAAGGTAAACAGTACAAGCTAATAAAACTGTTTTGGTGGTGGTACATGTCATCTCTAGATATAATGTATTAAAAGGACACCTTTTTTATTTCTCAGCTGAATGCATCAGCTCCAAGCCTAAAGAAGAAGCAGATATGGACGCTAGAGCAAGACTCCCAGGAGACCCAAGTTGTGTATTTACGCAGTCATCTGGGACGCTACTTGGCTTCTGACAAGGATGGTAAAGTCACCTGTGAGGCAGATGGCCATAACTCCGACTGCCGCTTCCTCATCGTACCGCAGTCAGATGGCCGCTGGGCCCTCCAGTCTGAGCAATACCTCCGCTTCTTCGGTGGCTCTCGGGACTACCTGTCTTGCTTCGCTCAGATAATCACAGATGCCGAGCTTTGGGCAATGCACCTGGCTCTGCATCCGCAAGCCAACCTGCTGTCTGTCGCCCGTAAGCGCTATGCCCACCTCTCCACGGAGGACGGGGAAATCGCTGTGGATAGGAACATTCCATGGGGTGTTGAGGCACTCCTGACTCTCGTCTACCTGGATGGGAAGTACTGCTTAAAGACCTGCGACAGCCGCTTCCTCAGCAGCGATGGGAAGCTGCTGACAGAGAATGGGAGGGCCACAGCATACACACTGGAGCTGAAGTGTGGGAAGATTGCCTTTAAAGACTGTGAGGGAAAGTATTTGTCTCCCATGGGCCCCACAGGGACCCTGAGGTCAGGACGATGCTCCAAGCCAGGCAAAGATGAACTGTTTGACTTGGAGGAGAGCCACCCACAAGTGGTTTTGATAGCAGCTAATGGCCGTTATGTCTCAAACAGACAAGGTAAGAAAACACAGATCAATCTTTAAAATAGTTTCCTCTCTAAAATCCTTAGATTCATAGCGTCCCTGCTCCAAGGCCATCTTGCTAGTCTTTCAAAAACATTACACAGACTCCCAACAAGCTGATTGAATGAACAAAGACTGACCTTCAGTGCTATTGCTGATGGTCACACAAGCTTTTGCTGACACATGCTGACCTGCTTACATTCATAATGAAGCCGAAACTGATGATTGGCTGCATGGTAATTATGAGTAATGGACTTTAAGCTTATCATGCATAAGTTACAGTGAACAGATGCATCTTTCCATTAAAATAAAACAGAGAAGACTGATTCACAGTGTGGACCTCATGAAAGGCACCAGAAGGCAACAGCAGAGTTGGAAATGGGACTTTATCTATGGAACAAAGTAATTGCCCCTAAGCCCACTGGCTTCACCAACTGCCAACCAGCACTGGCAGTCACTGAAAAGGAGTCAGTATGGATGATGTTTGGACAACTCTTTTATTTAAATGATATTGGAGGGTTTTCCAGCATGATTGGCCTTTTCAAGTTCACACCTCAGCATCTCTGTCAGTGTTAAGTCCAAGCTTTGCTGATGTCTATCCAAAATTTTCATTTAAATATTGTTGAGCAACTTGACAAGCAATTCTTTAGCTTAAGGATGAGGGTACTTTCTCCTTCAAGATTTTATTGTATCAAGCAAAATTCATGGCTCCATGAATTATTACAAGTTGTCTAGCTTCTGAAGCAGCAACTCTGAAATGCTTTGTTAGTTCTATGCCAGATGTAGGGAATTCATACCTTACAACGCATTTCCTTTTGTCTTGGCAGTCCACTGAAAATTGTCCCAAAACTCTTGGACATTATCAAGATGTTTTGTGGCTAATCTGTGATGGGCCTGTCTATTCCTTTTGGTCAACAGTGATTCTTGTCTTGGGTGTGGTGGTTTTCTTTTTTACATATTTGTTAAAACTGTCACTATGTCGGGACACTATTGAGACAGATAATCTGTGAAAGAAATCAAGCTCATCTTCTTTCTCCCAGGGCTCTCCGTTCTAACTACAAATGACCAATAACAGTCAGAAGGAGAATCTGTCAATCAAGCTCAACACTGATGCTCCACACCCCTCACTCCCTGCTCTCTGTTATGCTAAAGCACTTTCCCAACAGTAGAGCCTGCTATGAATGCTAGGCTAGTTAGCAAAGTCACCCATGACTGCACATAAACAGTTTTTTCTTGAATGGTGAGTTGTTTCTCCACGATTATCACATTGTGCAGCATGTAGACAAGATTAATTGACAGTGCTAAGACCGTCATCCTTACTCTGATTGGATGTTTTGGTGGGAAACAGTGCATTTCTTCTTCATCTATCTCATGCTGTTGCGACATGATGACAGTTTTAACAAGTACCGTTTTTTCCGGACTATAAGTCACTCCGGACTAAAAGTCGCACCAGCCATAAAATGTATAATAAAAAAGGAAAATACATATACAAGTCGCACTGGAGTACAAGTCGCATTTTTGAGAGAAATTTATTGGATAAAATCCAACACCAAGAACAGACATGTCATCTTGAAAGGCAATTTAAAATAAAAATAGAATAGAGGCAACAACAGGCTGAATAATTGTACAATATGCTAACGTTACATAACAAACAACGAAGCTAGTTAGCAAAGTCACCCATGACTGCACATAAAGTTTTTCCTTGAATGGTGAGTTGTTTCTCCACGATTATCACATTGTCTGAGAACGTGTCTGGTATGTTAACATAACATATTAAGAGTTATTTATATAAATATTAATTTATGAATATTAATTAATATTTATTAATTGATATTAATTAATATTATATTAAACTACACCATAAATAACATGCTAACAAGTTTACCAAACCATCCGTGTCAATCCAAATCACTAAATCAAATGAAATCTTCATCCTCAGTGTCGCTTGTAAACAACTCCGCTAACTCTGAAGGTAGAAGAACACAGGCCTAGAGTGCCCTCTTGTGGTTTAGTGTTAAAATAACGTGATATGATATAATAATGTGTTAATAATTGCACACATATGTCACTCCTGAGCATAAGTCGCACCCCCCGATCAAACTATGAAAAAAACTGCGACTTATAGTCCGGAAAATACGGTAAGTAAAAAAAACTTGTTTTTATAAAGGTCACATACTGCAGATAAGTGATGCAACTGAGGTCCACAGTGCTTTACAAAGGATCTTCTCTGACCTCCTGAATAAGTTGTTGTGAGTAATTTTGGGGGGCCGGCCACTCCTGAGAATGTTTTCTCTATTTATGGATAATGGCTTTTTATGTAGTTCTTTGGAATCAACTTTGTAATCCTTAGATTGGGGTATGAAGTGTTGTTGATGGCTTCATGTTGTGTGACAGATTCTATTGAAATGATTTTGTGACTTTACAGTTTGGCAGTAATCAGGCCTGAAGGTGACAAGTAAAACTGAGCATAGCGGTCCAAGAAATCTAATTAATTACAGTTCATTTGTGATTTAAGCAACTGAGATTTTGTCATAAAACGGCCTCAACATAATAAATACATACGTTAATTGTTTTACATCTCTGCTATATCATATGCTTAAAATAAATTTTGTGTTTGTCCTTGTTCATTTAGCTCTATGCTCTCAGAGTGATGCGGCTGCCTGTGCTTGTGTTGATATTGAATTATGTCTTTACTCTTCAGTCTTGTGATATGGGAACTTCAGCCGTTATTTGATCTCTGTGTTAGGCATGACATCACCTCATTGTGCTGATGGACTCCTCGTTGACCCCAAAGTAGTTTCCTCTCAAAACCAAGGTTGAATTTCTTTGATCAGCGTAAAAACCAGAGCAGTTCTAAATTAGAGTGTCACGTTTCATCTAGTTGAGCTGCCACAGGGTGACTTGCATAGAGTTTCAGTCGCCATGGTCAAAGGGCCCGTTGGTCTGATTTCAGAATGGATTTGGAGGTAGATTAGCATAGACCAATGGCGGTTGTCAGCACATTAGATCATGTCAGCCATCACCAGGCAGATTCGAGTCTGCAGGCTCAAGTTGCTACAACCCTGGATGCTACAACCGACTATCTCCTTACTCATTGTTCCTGGTTAGCAATGTCTGCTCCGAGCAGGAACTAAATAGCTGGAAGTACTGTAAACTGATTACCATTTGGTTTCATATAAAACAAACATTTGGGATACCATGCTATGTACATTTATGCATGCTGATTATTTTTGGCTACATGCTGCTCCTCATCCTGTTTTTTTTTGTTGTTTTTTTACTCTTTTAGCACTCTCTAGCCACAAACAAAAGCCTCATATTTTTTTTTGCAGCACTCGCCCACTCACAATCATGCTATCCTGCTGAGACGAGTGGTGAGTTGTTTTGAATTATGGATGAAGTTGGCCCCCGTTCCTGGAGGGCGGAGAGCGGGGGGGGGGGGGGGAAACTGCTTTCAGAAAACCAAGCTGCCACTTACCTGCAGCCAAAACTTCCACCCCATGAGTCCGGCTTTAACCCGCTAATCTAACCTGCAAACAATAAGGCTGATGGGTTTATGTGGATTTTATTATACATTAAGAACTAAGTGTGTATGATGCGATTTATACACACTATACACATTTAGAGGGCATATACACATTTAGTCCAAGTCCTGGTCAAAATTCCTGAGTTAATCCAAGAGGTTTGTATCCAGTTTTAGCTAGTTTAGCGACAAAGCTAACACTAACGTTTGCTTCTTAAAGAGGCAGTATTGCATAAAATCAACTTTTCTGAACTTTAAAATATAATATAAAGTTATGCCTTCATCAAAAACATATTTGGAATGTCACCTTGATTCTTTCATGAATGTTTGAGAAATTCTTGTATTTCCCATGGCAACCAATCAGCTGAGTAAAACACCTGGGTGGACCGAGCACCACCTTCAAGCAAGGAGCCGCAGCCCTCCATTCAGCTCCTTCAGACTAGCCAGCAGCAATTAAACATCTAATGGAACTGTACAAAAAACTGCTGAGCTCTTTGTAAGAGCGTTGGTTAAGGAGTTAAGAGAGGAGCCATGTTGTGATGACTTCCTGAAGGCGGAGTTTCAGAAAGAACAGGAGTTTTTAAAGGGACAGAGGTCCAATTTCAAGGCTCTCAGTTACAAAGTCAAATTTCTTATAAGTCATATTTGATAAATATTGCATTTTTATAACAACTGAAGGTAACATAGCTACTTGGTTGTGCTATAAAATGGCACAATGTGAATGGAAAACACATACTGCTCCTTTAACTGAGACAGATGTTACCAATGAATCACACATCTTAGCTGTGGTTGGAAGAGGTTCACACCTCAACAGAAATTACTTTAAAAACACTGGTAAATCCATAAAAGTTGATTGAAAATATGATTCTGGATTTGGAAATTTTTAATTTTGCAGCATGCGCCCTGGACAGTTCATGAAACTTTTGGGTGGACAGTAAAAACGTTCTGTGCTTTGATTAATGAGGCACTATTAATGAGAAATTGTAAATAAATTATACAGCCTCCTCTTGGCTCTTATTGGTTTTTTGTTGGGAGTGAAGCATTTCTTCAGACAATAATAGTAGCTCAGGGACGAGGTGGAGGAGGTCGATCTTTTCACAGATTAAGTGTCTCATACATGGTGGCAGTTTTAGCAAATATATAACATCATATTTTTGTAATAGCGACATACTGTAGTATAGAAGTATAAAAGATGATTATTGTGTGAATTCAGCGAGTTGGTCTGTATTGTATGCAGTGTGTAATGTTTAGTCTCATGATTTTTCACTGGCCAGTCACAACTTTCCTGCTAAAAATTTCCACAAGAGTCAATGTAAAAATGACTGAAGCCAAGAAACAAGCTCTGTATTTTCCAAAACAACAGACTTTCTCCATCCATGCACAAAGCTTAGGACAAAATGTGTTGGAAAAAGTACAAAAATAAACAAAGGAAAGTGTAGTTGTGATGGATGAAAAGCTGGGAGCTCATGGATAATAAGGGACGCAGGGATAGTGGCATCGGCTTACTATTAATAATTGATGTCAGAGCCGACTATCGTTGATGGATTAGTTAGGCCTGCCCCACTTCCAGACTTGTAGGTAGGACAACCTGAGGAAGGGGAGCTAGATCTGGGCTTCGATCAAAAATAAGACACTAGAATTTGTGTGCGATTCAGGAGTACACTGATCCATTTGTTTCTCTCCTCCTTTGTTTTTTCTTGACCATCAAGTGTGTCAAAGATGCTCATCAACAATACCGTCAATAAATAATCATGCCACCTCGGATTAGAGCACATCCAATCTCCCTTCCCCCTTTTTCTGGCTTTCTTTTTCCTTCTTCCTCCACCTTTCCTTCCACTGTCGGCTCTTGTCTCATCTGTCAGACAGCAACTATAAGGTCCCAGCTGAGCTCTGTCTGAAGATCATTTCTGGGTTGAATTAGTGTGAAATAGACACACGGAATAGGTAGACTAAGCATGACATTGAGCTGGGATGAGAGAGAATGGGAGTGATAGGCCCCCAGGCGTTGTTACGGAGTGGAAGAGCTTAAATTTATGCTTCAGATGCACTTAAGATCAATGATAATTTAACCAGCTGTACAATCTAATGATACCTAGTTTATCAAGTGTGAATAAGATGTGATTAAACCATCCCAGCAGCTCAGTGAGCGTGACATCTCTGTCGCGTATCATACCCTCTCCTCCTCGGTTTATCTCCGCGGTCGCTTTTCAAATGCCCCAAAAGAATATTTCAAACAAATTGGATTAACACTGTCACGAACGAGCCGCTGAAGGCTCAGCACCTAGTTTAGAGATTTCATACTGACAAAAGTCGTCTGCAGCTCTTTTGTCTTTATATTTCGCTTGAAAGAAGTCAGACTTTTCCTCTCACCTGTTAAAGTGCTCTTCCTCTCACCGGGTTTTAGAATATAGATTTTACTCATTTGGATTTAATAACAATCGCACAGCTCTGCCATGTTGTTTGATTATAAACAAGCTAGAGGCTAACACATGATCTGGAACAACAGGGATAAGAACAAAATAAGAATAAGAACAAAATTCTCACTGGCCAGGACATTCCATACTTCACAGAACTGCTGGGAAATCCTCACAGGTCAGCTCTACTGCACGGTTTGTATAATAATGGCTGCACGCCAAATAGGGAACGAGTTCTGACCAGATAAATGTGTCAACAATAAACTGCAAGAACTCTCAACCTAGAGCTGCAAGAACACAATTTAAAGGGGCAGTATTAAGTGTTTTCCTGGCATATAGTCCATTTTATAGCACAATCAAGTAGCTATGTTGCCTTCAGTTGTTTTAAAAATGCTATGTATACTTAATATGGCTTAAAAAAAAATTTTACTTTTATTTTTATCGCCTAAAAATTGGGCCTTTGTGTCTTTAAAATCTCCTGCTCTTTCTGAAACTCTGCCGTCGGGAAGTCGTCAAAACATGGCTCCTTGATTAACCCTTTAACAATGTTTTTACCAGCGTTTGACTGACAAGTAGCTCCCATAATGCTAATTGCATTGCTACTCTGAAGGAGCTGAGTGGAGAAGGGGTGGTGTGTGAGGCGGAAACTCAGAAACTGCAGCTCAGAGGACAAAATGTCTGAAGGTGGCGCTACGCTCACCTAGGCGTTTTGCAAAGTTGAATGGTTGCCAGGGAGATTAAAGGATTTTTGAAACAAAAATCAAGGCAACACTCCAGTGGTTTTATTTAGGGAGTAACATTATAACATCATGTAAAACTCAAAAAAGTGGATTTTACATAATACTGCCCCTTTTAGAATGAATTCTGAAAGCACAGTGCAGAGTTATTGTGGAGTATTTTTTAACTTTTATAGCACAGCTAGCTGCTACGACAACTCAGAACAATAGTACTATCAAACTTTCATGAATTATTGCTTCAAATGTCAAATGTACTTGTCACTTTTTGACATACAAAAACATTATGATGATGTCTAAAACATAAAACTGATCACAGAAGTTAATTCAGTTGATTATCCATATATTACAGTCGTGTTTCACATTTGTTTTGGTTTTAATTCTCATTTCAGCCAGTTGCCTCTAATAAAATACAACGGATTTATAATGTACATAGTAGAAAGTAAAGCAAAGCACAAACCAGTTTTGACAAAATCTTACAGTATGCAAGCCGGCTTTTTGGAACAGCTTTTTTTGTTAGGAAGACAGATTGATGAGTGACTGGTAGGGTAAGCATCAGGTATTCCATAATCAAGAAGAGAAGTTTCACCCAGCACTGGTTTCCCTGGAAGTTCTCCGCAGAGACTCGGACCTCGTTTATCTCGGAGATGTAGCTGGCAAGAAAAGTGAAGTGTCTGTTTACCGGAGATTGATGCGCCCGCAGGACCGTGACAAGGTGGACTCTATAGCCTGGGAACTGGGGAAGATGACGTCACAGAATGTGGTAACTCTGGTAGCGAAGGGGGAACATGTCAAGCACCCGTCTGAAAAATAAAAATAAAAAAATAACCCCAGTTATGTTATTTTAATACAAACAAGTTGAGCAGATCATCAAAGCACAGCTAGATGCTGCTGGAATTTAGGAAAAAAAGCAGTTCAAACCCAGATGTCTTCATTACATTCAGCTACATAACAGCATTGTGTTGGATAATCATTGCAGCAAGGGACTTTTTGTCATAGTCAGCATGTTTAGCTCATTAGTTGTTTTTATTGCTCTCTAAATAAAGACTGGTTTCCAATATTGATGATTTATGGAGTCCATAGTCAAAGGCCATCCAAAGCAAAGGCTCGCATGCAGTCAGTGTTCACTGACAAGATGTGGCAATTTCACAATTTTTTAAATTAATTAAAAGTTTTTCTTCCATCAAAAGTGTTTTCAAGTTTGAATGATTTTCAAATTTCCGATTTTTGATTATGTTTTTATAGTGATTTCATGTTGCCTTTTTCTATCATTGCGTTTTCATGATTTCATGATATTTTGTGGCTCGGTTTTGGCTTAATCTTGTATTGTTTCCTAATCCTTGGGGCTAAGCTGACCACTGCTGTGCAGCACTTCGGTGGAGCTCCTGCTGGTTTAAACTGTTCTAGAAATAAAGAATTTAAACTTTGCCTAACTTTAAATTCTTTTGCAGGTAAGCAAAAGCAACTGACTGCAAATTAGTTTTTTTTTATGTGTAGCATCATCTCCTTAATGTTTTATCAGCTGTAGTTTTATTGCTGTATGGTTTAGGATTGGTTGCTAATTACCTGCTACGTTTGGCCCATGCAATCCTCTGCTCATTTTCTTGATTAGCGGCAAGATCGTGTGTCTTTATTCCTTTTTTTTTGTTGTTGTTTGAAAAGGAAGGAGCAGGGATTGCTCTAAAGCTGATTATATCTGAGCCCCGCTGTGAAGGAAGCAGACAGCCGGAGCTCCAGGCAGGGTAATGGTTCAGGACGGGGCTTTAGGGTGCCAGGGGTATGGAGGGAGACGAGGGGGAGGGGGGAGGAAACAGGTACGGCTAACAAGAACAGGAAGAGATAAGAGGCACAGAGATTAGCGTTGTTAAAGGATTAAGAAAATGTTTGGGGGATATTTTGAGATGCATCTAATTAAGGATTTGGCCCTCTGCAATCTGGTGGTGCGGCAAGCATTTATCCCAACCGAAGCAACAACCTGTTAGAGATGTTGGTTATCTTTATGGCTAAGACAGAAAACATGTGAAACAGTTTGAAATGTTTAAGAGTAACCGGTAGAGCTGGGAGAAGAGCAGGTTTGATCGTAAAGCTTCATGTTTCCTCCCTCACCAGGATGTCACACCCTGGAAGTGTCAGCTTTTGTTTGTTGGAAACATCTGTGTTTATCTTTGATGCATAAGCAACAGAAAGGCAAAAAAATAATTGCTTTCCAAGAGATTTGCTGAAAATATTTCTAAGGTGTGACTTTTCGTCAAGTGTAAAGGACAGGGGACTGCTGTTTGTAACTGTTGCTACGCCCTAACAAGAAACCTGCATCAAATCAGGCTTATTTTTCTTGCATTGACTCTTATTGTATTTACTTTCAATGTTTTTAGTATTACCTCATAAGTAACTAATCTTGTCTTTCTTCATAATGGTTGATTCTGAAACTGTAAGTACCAAACCTCTTAGGTTCTGTTCTGTTTCAGACCTGAACTTTAGGTTCAGTCCAAAACCTAAAGTTGGAGTCCTCAAGGTTTTTTTCTGTAAAGTTATTATTTTCTCACAATTGTACATTTCTATAATCTTTATTCCCAGTTGCGACTTTGGATAACCTCAGAGAGCATGGTCCCCTTTTCGGTTATTTCTGTCCAACCAGAGCTAAGCTAGCACATCGCTGCTTGAAAGTGGACAAATGTGCAGTTTATGTTTATGTATGAGCTTGTTTGTTTAAAATTTGACCCTTGTAAAGTTCAAGAACATCCACAACAGGTTTTTGGTGGGGTTAAAATCCCCAAGCCCATTCAAAAAAAAAATATATATATATATTTCTCTCTCATATAGTCGAGTTAAATTTAGACAATACGAAGTGCCTGAGTCTCTCTTCATTTAATTATGAGTTCGAGTTTTGAAAGTAGAGCACCTGAGATGACTACATCCAGGTTTTAAGCTATAAATTAGCTTCTTTTTGCTAATTGTTATGTTGCTAACTACTAATGGTAATATCAGACGACAATAAGGCATTTCTCTCCATTTTGTTTACAAGGAACATATTGAAAAACAAAAGTTGTACCGCACTTTCTGTCTCTGAGTCAATCTACTGCGAACCACTAGAAGCGCTAATACTTTGTACCTGCAGCTTTTTTTCCCCCGCCGCCATTTTATCGTCGAGTTAACGGCGACATGCATGTTTCCTGTGGCCCTCCCAGGAGTTAGCCTCGCCGCTAATCAAGAAGACGAGACTGACACGGAGACGTTTCAGATGGAGATCGACAGGGAGACCAAGATGTGCACCTTCCGGACCAGCCGAGGTTTCTACTGGGCCCTGGTGGCTCACGGCGGCGTCCAGAGCACCGCGACACAAGTGTGAGTGAACGGCGGCGTGAGGCGTTCAAATGACACAACCCGCGTAGGTTTTATTGGACACCATTACTAGACGTGAGTGAGTAGGCGGGAAACACTACATAGTTTCTGAGCAATGAATTATTTTTACCTTATGCAATGATTCATAATGAATCACTCATCATTACAGCATATAAACTTGGCATATAATCCTAAGTACATTTATGCCGAACAACTCAAATCTTGAAAATTTGCGAGAAAAAAAACAAAAAAACACAAATTTTCTAGTAAAAACTTTTGGAGCTCAGAAATGTCCTTTTTTCCAGGAAACTTCTGAGAAAAATCCCACCTTTTCTGAGTTTTTCTAGCAACCTCCTTTTTCTCGATCTATAGTGACCCTAGTAAGTTGTCGTATATAGCTTTTTTTTACTATGAAAAATAATTAGAGATTTTTTTTTTTTTTTTTTTTTTTTGCCCACAGATCTGCAAACACCATGTTTTCAGTGGAATGGCTCAGCCACAAGGTGGCGATAAAAGCGAGCAATGGCAAATACGTCTGCACCAAGAAGAATGGCCAGTTACTGGCAGTCAGTGACACCATAGGTGACCTTTCCTCTCTTTCTTGCGGCTCTCTCTCCTCTAACCCTCGCTGAGCCGACTTGTTTTGTTTTTCTCCTCCAGGTGAGGACGAGCAGCTCACTCTGAAACTGATCAACCGGCCCATGCTGATCCTGAGAGGGGACAACGGTTTCATCTGCCACCACAAGAACTCCAACACGCTGGACGCCAGCAGATCAGTCTACGACATCTTCACCCTGCAGTACAGCAGCGGAGCCTATCACATTAAAGGTCAAGTCCAGTTTAATACCATAGCGCATTCAGCAGCAAGGCAGTGCAAAGTGCTTTATGTCATAAAGACATCTTGCAGTCATCAATTATTGAACATTACATTTTGCACACTTATTACTAGTCAGAAGTGTCTCTAAACAGGTTGTGGTTTCCGCCTGGATTTAAAGGAACTCGGTGTTTCGGCTGTTTTTGCAGTTTTCTGGAAGTTTGTTCCAGATTAAATCAAATCAAATCAAATTTTATTTGTATAGCACATTTCAGCAGCAAGGCATTTCAAAGTGCTTTACATCATAACAAACATAAAAACACAAAGTCATGCAACATAGAATAAACAATCAAAACATTACATTAAGTCAAGTTCCATCATTAAATTTTTAATTGATTACGTTTCAAATACAATTCTAAACAGGTGGGTTTTTAGTCGAGATTTAAAGGAACTCAGTGTTTCAGCTGTTTTACAGTTTTCTGGAAGTTTGT
>CAEGAD010027957.1:0-23986 GCA_903067055.1 Poeciliopsis paucimaculata
TGAGAATCTTTGGGATGTGCTGGAGAAGGCTTTGCGCAGTGGTCAGACTCTCCCAGCATCAATACAAGATCTTGGTGAATAATTAATGCAACACTGGATGGAAATAAAACTTGTGACACTGCAGAAGCTTATTGAAACAATGCCACAGCGAATGCGGGCTGTAATCAAAGCTAAAGGCGGTCCAACAAAATATTAGAGTGTGACCATTTTTTGGTGGCGACTTTTATTTTGGCCAGGCAGTGTATTTCTATGAAAAGAAACTTATGATTTTAAGTGGTCTCTTCGTTTTTTCCAGGGCTTTATAGTAAATTCCAATCATCACCGCAATATCTCAAAAAAGACTTTAATTTATTTTATTTTTTATTGATGCGATGTGTAGTCGCTTAACATATTTACAATGCAAATTGTTTTTGCCTTTTGGTATGTAAGCTATTTGCTATCCCAAAAAGTTTTCTATCAACAAACTAAAGTGAACCTCTAGAAAATGTCTGTACCGTAGAAACGATACCCAAAATGTATTAGATTTTTTTTTTTTTCTTATTTTTGGCAAATGCCGTACAAAAAAGGTCGAAATAGCAACTACGCCCCCCCCTTCCACCCTCCACTCCACTGCCATCCTTTTCTTCTTCCCTTTTATACTGACTGTCACTTTTCTATACAGTTGCATTTGCCCCAGGAATCAAATCCTGCCACAGCAGGTGCTTTATTGCCGGGATGCCTGAACGCAGCGTGTGCATCTCAAAGATGCTCGAAGTTTTGACAAAACAACTCTTCTTCTTCTTTTTTTTGGGGGGGGGGGGATGAAAAACAAGTTCAATCACACCACAAGGAAAGGCAATGTGGCCTAAAAATGGTAATGGGTTTGACGGATGGCTTTGTAGTGGAGGCAAGACGTGTTGGTTTGCCCTCAGTGAAAAACACAAAGATGAGCTGACAACTGCCACGGCTTTTCCGCCGAGGTTCTGTGCTTATGAAGCAAATAGTTGAAACGCAGGTGGAGGGAGAATATTTAACGTTTTGCAGGATTTACTGTCATTAGAATTAAATCGCTTTCATCTCCCCTTGTGTTCATATAAGCATAAGAACTTGCATGTAGGTTTGTACTGTCTTATTGCCTTACCCTTTGCCTTTCAGGGTATTCTTTATTGAAAAATTCAACTTCTCCCCAGCACAAGCTAGAGCTGTCAACAGGTAATTAAATTTTTTTTTATTTTTTTTTTTATCTTTATAGAGAAATAAGAACATCACTAACACAGACACTTAAGGTCTGAAGGGAATTGAGTGAAGAAACAAGCTTTGTTTACGGACCAGCTAAATAGTTTTCTGACTTTCTGAATCACTAGTTAACATTAGACTTCAACGCTGCCTGATTGAAGTGGGCACATTCACACCATTAAGAGTAATGTCTGCACAAAAATATCCATTCTGCTTTTTCCATCCAATTGCAACTTCTTTTTTTCAATCCTCAAAGTAACTAAATCTTTTTTTTTTTTTCTTTTTTTTTCCCCAGCATCGTGTACATCATCTCAGCTCCCGCGTCTCCAATTCTCGGCTTTATCGTCGATAAGACTGGGAGAAATATCGGCTGGGTCTTTGCCGCCGTCATCGCGACGCTCTGTGCTCACATGATGTTGGCCTTCACCTTCTGGAACCCGTGGATTGCTATGGTAATACACAGAGTTGCTTTTAATTTTTTTAATTCAGACTAAAGTGTGTCTCTACAATACAGAAACTGTTTTGTGCTGCTGAATAAACTGCACATAACAAAAGAAAACTTCTCAGTCCATTTTGCATCGTATTAAACGTCCTCCCCTCACCCATTTATTACCAATAGAAGTGAACGTCTAGATGATGGCCTGATGTATTTAAATGCACCTGTGAAAGCGTTCCCTGCAGGAAGTCTCCTGTCTTACTGTAGAACACTTTAACAGCTGAGTGTGCGAACAAAAACAAAGCCTTAATTAAACCTCGAGACTCAAAACTTAATTGTTTTTCGTTTGAACATTTAGCATGCCACAATTAAATGCCTAATGAACCCCGCTAATATGCATCATTATCCCACTGTGCTCTGAGTGATAAAATTAAGCCACCTTCCAAACGCTTTAGCTTCTGTTGAATATTGCTAAATCCTGAGTGCAAATAACTGCGACTGCATAGCTTCAATTTACCGTTTTATTTTTTTATAGATCTAATAGAAATCATTTCTTGTCTTCCAGTCCCTGCTGGGCGTCTCGTACTCTCTGCTGGCCTGTGCACTGTGGCCCATGGTGTCCTTCGTTGTACCTGAGCACCAACTGGGAACAGCCTATGGCTTGTATGTACTTTTTTTTTTTTTTTTTTTTTTTTAATTGAATATTTTGTTGTTGAGATTAATATATCAATTGTCATTGCTTTTTGAGTATAAGGTACTGATGATGTGTATCCTTCTTGGTTTGCACACCAGCATGCAGTCCATCCAGAACTTGGGGCTTGCCGTCATCGCGATTGCAGTCGGAGTCATAGTCGATATAAGAGGATACCTGGTGTTGGAAGTGTTTTTCTGCGCCTGCATTTGCCGTCAGTTGGTTTGAGTCTGTCCTCAAGTTTGTTTTTTTATAAGCTTTAGACTGCCTCTGAGTGACATTTTTGTTTGTTCCCTGCACTGATTTCTCCCCACCTTGTCTTGCAGTCGCGCTGATGGCAGTGGTGGGGTTGTACTTTGTGGATTATCTTAAAGGTAGTTGCAGCCTGGAGTTTTCTCCACCTCTGTATTTCTTCCAACTTGTTTTCTCTTGTGCATCTCCTCCTTGCATTTTCATTCTCATGACATCTCTTCACTTTCCCCTGTCATTTTGTTTTTCCTCCTCTTTTTTTCCAGCGAGCTCCACCGCTTATCGCTAGACTCACTACTTTTCTCTGACATGAACTCTCTTCCTGCAGGTGACGGTTTGAACCGGTCAGCTGCAGCCAGAGCCAAACTCCAGAAGGAGACGACTGCAGATGCAGAGTGAGAATCCTTAATCCGTCATCGCTCCCATAAATATACCAAATATTCAGCCTGAATGTTTGTCTCATTTGTTCTAGTGACAAAAAATGAATCGGAAGACTGAGATTCATAAGACTTCCTCGTCAAATCCAGCTCAACTCGTTCTTATGACACCAGTAGAATATGTTGCAACTAGAGCTGCAACACTCGATTACTGATAATAGATAATTGACATCGATTATCAATTATCACTGATAATTGATGATTATTAGTCATCGATTATCAATGATTCTCACCGGTTCAGATTTTTCATTTAGGCCCATTTGTACAATATTAGAAATACTTTGAGATGTCGATAAACAATTTAATTCCTTTAAGTAATACAATTTTAAAATGTATTTCCTAAAATTCTATAACGGCATTCATTTAGTGCATGGTTTATATATAATTTTTTTTTAATATAGAATTTGAACCAGGTGAAGCTAAAACTTTCCCAATTGAGAAGTTTTGGGTAAAACCTCTACCGATGTTTAGCTTTTTGTCTTAAATGCAAAAGATATATATGCTTGTGCACTTTAGGCTTAATTACTACTGAGTATGTTCTTGCAGTAATTGACCATTTACTTTAGCTGCACACTCCAGCTTACGATTAATCTATTATTAAAATAATCCTCAAATAATTTAGTCATTGCGATTAATCGTTGCAGCCTTCAGAGCTTTATTGTATTTGAGCTGCAAATTCATATACAAACACCCAAACGCATGAGTCGCATTCAGAGCTGCACAGACACACCAGCCTAAGGTTTAATGAGCGAACACTAATAGTTTACAAGTCTCAGTAGCACACTTCAACACCCCTTTAGAAATGTTGCATTGAACAGGTTGGCTCATTAGACTTTATTGAGCTTTTAGGTAGATTTTACAGCTCACTTACGAGTAGCCCTTCTGTTTATAAAAGCAAGCATGCTTATTATAAATGTAAACGTTTATGGACTTGTAGTTTTTTTAAATTTTTTTCTTCTATAAAACAGACACAAACTTAACTAGCAGCTATAAGGTTGGTTACATTTCCAAAATGAATAATTTTCCTATTTGTGGGGTTTAATTGCCCTCCTGCAGTCATTTGCTCAAGGTTCAGGATGTGAGAACTCAAATGTTGGCAAACAGTCTCTACACTTCCTGTGCTTTTTAAAGTTTGAGGCTCTTATGACTTTAACCGTACTAATGTGTTTGGAGACACTAACTGCTTAAACAATTACTTTCTAAACATTTTTTTATCAGGAGTTAATTACCTAGTAGAAAAGATATCCAACTTAAGTGACATGTTAAAATATGTGCTGTATTAAAAACAGACATGCGACGCTAGACGTGTCCTGAGCTGGAGTTCGACATCAAGCTTTAGCATGTAAAGCTGTATTTATTGACTCAAATGGCTGTTTTTAGTCCCACTCCGACGTTCCATCTGATGAATCATTAAAAGCATTGCAGTTTATGTGCTTAAATCTAGTTTTAAAGTGTCGTAAAATACATTTATATAAATATTTTATTTTTATTAATACTCTGGTTATGTTCAGCTGTGGTCACCCACCACTTTTTTTGACGGGGAGTAATATTTTGAATTTTGCACCTTGGCGATTGTTAGCTTCCAGCGTTAAATGAATTCACATATAGCTCTTGTTTACAATTTATTAAGCAATTTATTATGCCAACACTAGCATGTTTCTGCATGAGGGCGTCCTCATTTCATGCAAAATGTTTAAAATCATTTTTCCAGGTAAATAAAACTTACGGAAACGCATGTAAATTGTCTTGCATGTGCTTTCCGTTGACCATGACCTTTGACATTGCTGTTTGTTTTGAATCATCTCTTTGATGATACAACGATGAGGCGACCTGTTACAGTAGCTCTGTAACTGATACAATATGTTAAACGATTTTTAACATAATCACCAATACAGATGTTAGTGCTGTTATATTGTGCATCAGTAACTATAAAGCTAGTGACTTTACAAACCTATAAATTGATACATTTATTGGATTTTTTTCTTCTTCTTAAGATTAGCCATTATCCAGTGAAGAGCTCCCAAGATTAATTGAATCCACCAGTCATAACGATGCAGTTTTGTAAGCTGTGCACATTTATTTATTATTTTTTTCCTAATTGACTGGCAGCCCTCTGGTTCACTGCAGGTGTAGCTGACCTAAAACCAGACTGTACATCAACAGGTTTTTGAAGTTACTTACTTTGGAGCTCATATGCCAATCAAAAATGCATCAATTGGAACACAGAGCCAAAACTTAGGATTAGATTGGAACAAAGCCATGTTCCAGCCTCAAACACAATTCAGGAAATATTATTTTTATAATTTTTTTTTCTGTTTCTCTTCTGGCCAACCTGCTAGCTTTGAGGTTCACACATTTTGCATGCCACTTCTACACTTCCCACTCATTGCATGAAATATTTCACAATTGCCAGCAGGTTACATCCATGTCTCTAAAGATCTAATATGTCTAAGCTAAATTGTTTTTTATGTTGGACATGAGACTCTTACTGGCTGACTAATACGATCTGATGCATTTTGTGGCTGATATTTTCCAGATGATGCTGAGCGAACACACATGGTCCTGGGCTTCAGAACCAGCAGGTTGCACTGTCCACCCCAGAGCTTTCAGTCTGCGGCCAATTGGGCGGGACTGCGGTTCTGGCTCCGCCCAGTGACGTCATCTGTGGCTCTTCGCACCTGAACTGACTGGCTGTTGCTAAACCCAGTGTTGATAGGACACTGCTGAATGACAAATATGTTTGGACAAAACTACAACTTCTTCTCACCTGACTGCTGTTCCTCTTAATAACAACTAACTCCTGTGTGTGTGTGTGTACAGCATGAAGTTTCTTAACAGCTAGAAACCTAAAGTTTTTACAAACTGTCATGGGGAATGGTGCCTTTATACCTTTTTAAAAATCCTTGATTTATTATTATTTTTTTGGTTTTAACTCAGAAAATAAGGATGCTATTTCATTTCATGCAAACTTTGTGGGTGTTGTGTTTCCAGAAGAACTTGTTTAGCTTATCACATGTCGGCGTTATCACTGCCAAACCAAACTCTCATCATGGAGTCGGCACAGTTATTTTCTCGCTGTAAGCTTTAGTCAGATGCATCATTGATGTTTTAGTGGATAATTTCCATTGCTCCTCACTGTTCAAGCTTTATTGCTCGGTTATTTTATTCCCTAAACTCTTTAACCGCTTTTCAATGAGCTATGACATTCATAAGAGTTAATTTTCTGTCGCAAAATCATCTATTAATGTGCAGATGTAAAAAAAAAAACCCAAAAAAAACAGGCTAGCTTTCGAACGCATTTAACTGTGCAATGATGCTCAGCCTTAGCGTCTGTAGACACATTTTTTAAAGTGACCTTTTTTAATAATCTCTTTTTTTAATGTTTAAAAAAAGATTGAAATGTTTCATATTTTTGTCGTTTAAACTCAGGTGATTAAGTTGAAGTTCAAAGCGCTTTCTGAAATTCCTGCTTGCTCCAGACTGTTTGTGCTCTTGGCTTTAACATTGTGGCCACATAGCTGGAGATTATAGTCTCCGTTTGCTTATCGCAGTTGCAGACATTGACACGGCCCGATTAGCGTCTCTCACCCTATTGCCACATTTTAACGTTGAAACAAAAATATCAGCCATGGCCAAATGGAAAGTGGAGAAAAATCTATTTCTTACATATTGATTGTGGTCATAATGCTATGTATATCATTTTATTTAAATACAAAAAAAATCCAGTGTAACAAAACACTTTGATAGCTGGAGGAAAAAGACACTTGAAATGATCAAATTAAGATAAAAAAAAAAACAAACACCAATGTTTTTTTTTTATTATTTAAAAAACGTGTAAAGGTCAAAACGTTTCTGACAAATTGGATATTTTAAAATTTATTTAAATGGTGAGAATATTGAAAACATAAATGACTAAGTTTTACTTTTAAAACTCAAACCTAAACCACTTGGGCACTTTTGCTTTCATCTCAAAATCAAAAATCTACACATCAGTCAGATATCAATCAAACTTTACAGAAGTTCATACAGAACTTCAAGATTTTACAAAAGTTAACAGATACTATTAGTAGGTCAGCTGGAATATTGCAGATATAATTGTAATTGAACATTACAATTTTGGTTCAAATTAAAAGTTTTAACCATTTAGAAAAAAAAATTTCACAAAAAATGAAATGTCTTTCAATGTAAATAAATGACGAACATAAATCAAGAAAGAACAAATTTCACAAGAGAACAGAGGCTAAAAATAAAACAACACACTAAGATGATGAAAGCCTTTATGACTTAAAAGCTAAATCAATGATGCGAATGAAAGTTTTAGCACTTTTTTTTCATTTGGAGAAATAACCATGAAAAGGTAACCGACTGCGTTTGTTGCAAATACGTTCCCCATTCTTCACAATGCAAGAAGGAAACTTTTAACGTGTTAAATTTAGCTGCCGATCTGTGTAAACATGAGTGAGAAATGATGAATTATGCAAGATTTGTTGAAGGAAAACGTTTTAACCATTCAAGTGGAATTTTCATCATGAATTAAATATTTTCCAATCTAAAAACTAAGTTTGAAACTGAACAGACTTGGAAGATGGTAAACAAAATGAAACCAAAACACTATTTATGAAAAACTAAACTTCCAGAAGCAAAAGCCAGGCCACAAAGGTAACTTTAACAAAAAAAACTCTAGTGATTCTTAGAGGCTGTGAGTTAACACTTGTTACATTTCACTGTTGCTTCGCTGAAATTATCTGAGCAGTTCCAATTATACAATGTTTGAATAAGCAAACACTTGCAACCAAGTGCAATGACATTTTTAATAAACATAAATTATTTGTTAAACATTTGAATTCCTTTCGTTTTTATTTTTGTTACTGCAGCGTCTCTCTGCTGTATCCTCCTCCTTTTACTTCCTACCTGCTCACATTAATGCTCTTGTCAGTGCAGCTGCTGGAAGGTTTATTGTTCCTGCCATATTATTCCTACAGGAGTAAAAGGCAGCCCAGCTCGGTGATGCAGGATGGTCTTGCTAGACTGATGTCCATGTCTGCTTTTGGCTTGCGTAACAGGTACCTTTCCAGGCTGGGAGCACAGGTATGATCACGATTAGTCAAACGGGAAACTTTTTTTTTTTTTTTTTTTTAATTTGCTGTACAATTTCTTGTTGCCTGCGTCTTTTTCAAGAGGGGGTTTTACTACAACACCGGGGCTGCTTGGCCTGTGGTCTGTCTTCTGCTTGATTTCTTTTATCCTCTCAGCTCCCAGATCACTGCTCTACCCATCTGTCATCGCTTGCCCACAGGAGCGTTCTGAAATGACGCCCGCCATTCATCTGTCTGTCTGCAGCGCTACAAGCCAACTCTGTGGCTCGAGACAAGTTTGCACTGAAATGGGACGATGGCTCAAAAGCGTCACGTTTTGTACAGAATTGTTTTTGCACTTTTCCCTTTGACGTTTTCATACGTTAGTGACTGTTGACATTTACAGGTGAATCTTTAAGGAGGTCACTTTTTTTCTTTTTTTTTTTTTGTTTTTTTGAGATGACACTCATTTCTACTGCATGTATACTGTCTTTAACAAAGTTGAACCAAAGATGTTTTTATTCCAAGTATTAATCTCAGGGGGTCACCTTTCTTTTATTTTTTACTTTTTCTAGGTGTATATCCTTTGCAAACAGCAGAGGGCGTCATTTCAGTCTGTTTACAACCGACCAAGGAATTGCTTTGTTTTAGTTGAGCAAAAAATATTTACTTTGATTCTCTTCATGTTTTCTAAGCTATCACATGTCACTGGGATAAGGGAGACTAAGAATTGGTTAAGCATTGTGAAGTTCTTTTAATATGCTGATAAATTTTTTATTTTTTATTTTTTTATAATTTGAAATAATAAAAATATTCTTAAAATCAATTGATGTTTACTAGATTTTTTTTTCTTCTACAATTTAATTTAGCCTAAAAATGTACAATTGAGTAAAAAAAATTTTTCTTAATCTCTGGTTTTGTTCTTGATTTTTTCAAAAGGAACATTTGAAAAGAAAAGAATAAAGTCAGACGTTTTGTAGAACTACTATTACATCTGCACTAAACTGTTTTGTATTTGCTTTGAAAGTTTCTGACACATTGGCCATTTAATGGACTTGTTCTTGGATCGTTCATTTTGCATCTCATCTCTCCCTGAAACTAAAGAGTGCATTCCCTCTATTTGGAGATTTCTACATTTGTTCTCATTTTATGAGCACCAACATAAGGAAAATTATACATAGTTTTTCAAGTTTTTAAATTTCTTTTTTTAAAGCATATTTATTCATACAGACTCACATTCTATTTCTTATAGAAACTGGCACAACCAGCTGCTCTCAGAAGTTGCTGTTCACAGACGCTCTATATCTAATCTGAGCTGAAGCTTTTTTCCAGTGCAGTTGCAGTCTGTGTCAATGCGACTTTCCTAAGTATTGACTTGAGAAGCTGAATACATGCTATGCTTGATGCATTTCTATTTGTAAAACTAAGTTGAAAACCCTTCCTCTGTAGGGTGGCCGGGCTCTCCCTTAGAGATAGGGTGAGAAGCTCGGTCATCCGGGAGGGACTCAGAGTAGAGCTGCTGCTCCTCCACATCGAGAGGAGCCAGTTGAGGTGGCTCAGGGATCTGGTCAGGATGCCTCCTGGACGCCTCCCTGGTGAGGTGTTCTGGGGAAGACCCAGGCCTGGGAACGCCTCGGGATTTCCCCGGAGGAGCTGGAAGAAGTGGCTGGGGAGAGGGAAGTCCGGGGCTCCCTTCTTAAGCTGCTACTCCCGCGACCCAAGCGGAAGAAAATGGATGGATGGAAGTTGAAAAGCATGTATCACTTTACCTATGTCAAAATACCAATTATTAAATGTGCTAAAATGTATACATGTAAGTTTATATATATTTTGAATGAAATAATGTCCACAGTATCATCTTTTTACCACAATGTTTCACAGGGATTTTATCTTTAAGGTAATGTACAGTATTGTGATATTGAAATGTGAAGGAAAAAAAAAGAGTTATTTTCATTCTACTTAGGAATTATTCACTTTTATGTTGTTTTATCACGTAAATTCAAATTGATTGAATGCATTGACTTTTTGCTGTAGCTAACCTGCCAAAATATGGAAAGTTTCATATAAATACTTTTTACAAGTCAGAGTTCTGTTTAAACCTTGGTGTAATTAGTGTCTTTGTGTGTGTGTGTGTGTGTGAGAGAGAGAGAGGTTTAATAACAGGTGTACGACTCTTCTTCACATCGTAATGTGCAACGTAAATGACGCCGTTTACGTGCAAAAAACTTGCGTTTAAAGTGCTTTTCTTAAAGGTAGTCTTAGAATATAACGAAGTGGCCATTTATTTTCCCCAAGAGATAATTAAGGCTGCGTTGAAATAAATAAATAAATAAATAAATAAATAAATAAATTGCAAAGTTAAGAGATGTCGTCAACACACGCGCTGGCAGCCCTGCGCACGCGCTCAGCATCCGATTGGCTGCGAGAATCTTCCAAGTCTGGTCTCTCGCCTGCTGCTCCCGACCCAAAGTGCTTCACTCCGTCTCTGTCGGACTGCGAGGAAACAGGTCGTCATGCTGAGGAGCGGCGCGAACAGGTCGGTGTCACGTCCGGGCGTCTCTTCTGTAATTACACATCTGCTTTCAGGGCGACATGTATGACGAGCTCCGCGCGCGGGCTGCTTCGGTATGCGCCGACAGACAGACGGAGAGGAAGAACCCGGTGTAGGGTTTGGGTCCAGCTGGACACGGAGCGCGCGCTGCCCGCATGCTGGGAGCTCCGCGCCGGACGTGTTGAATTGGAGAGTTTTAGTCTTTTAACTCGACTGATGTCCTTCCAGAAACATGCATCAAGGGGAGGAGGTGAGGCTGCGCAGCGGGAGTCTGGCTCGCGAGAGGAAGCACCTTGCCTTGTGCATCAATAACAAGGTAAAGAGGGTCAGCGGCTCTAATTGTGTGTGAGTGCCGGATGGTTTGTTTTCTTTTACTTTTGTGTGAGTGTTCTAAGTGGATGATTTGTTTCCCTTTTTTTTTTTTTTTTTTTTTTTTTGGTGAGAGAACATTGCAGGGATGATGTAATTTACTCAGGAACTTCATTCTAGCACTGATCAGCAGCAGAAGGTAAGGCAGAGTTGTAATGAAGAACACATGGAGGTTTTATACATTGAATCTCTTGGAAAACATAGATATGTTAAAACTATATATAGTCAAATTTCATTTCGATCCCCTTTTTTTTATTCCAGGACTGCGCCATGTTTAGTTGTAACTATCTTCTCATCAGCTCTTGCCAGCTCTCTCCCAGGGTCTTTATTGGTGACCCCGATAAAGAAAAGGATCACCAAGGCATGACACTAACACTGCCATGTTTCGTTTAAATTAACGTGCAACTCATCATAGAAAACCTTCTACCATTTTGAATGAAAACTGATCTAGACTACATGGTCTAGTTCAATCACTTGGATGAAATCATGAATTGATCTTGAATCTGTCTGTGTGATCAAATTGAGCTGACATCAGTTTGTTTTTGTTTTTTTTCGTAAAATACCTTGAGACACCAGTTGTTGTAATTTGGAGGTTCACAACTAAACTGAATGAAATTGAGCTGAATTGACTTCTTCGTGCTTTTGACATTGGGAAGATGTATTTAGTGTGATTTTTAGTGTCAACTTTTTTATATTGATAGTTAGCATTTTGTTTGGAGCAAACACATTCCTCCGATGTATGCAGTGTTCAGAAGAGCATTTCCACCACCAGTTGGACTCTTTTTGGACTTTAAATATAAACCCAAATGCCCAATGTGGTGTCCATCTCAGTATGTCTCATTCTCGTCGCAACTATTGACATTTTCCGTGCCCCAAATCGTGTGACCCCTATGTAGCTCTTTCCTAACCATACGATACCATTGTCATATTGATCTACAACTAAATGGGGGCGAGGAATGGGCTGCTTTTACAACAAAACCAGACAAAAATAGTGCACAGAACCGCACCGACCCACGTCGTACCGCTCAATGGGAAATGAGGGACAGAACACTGGTTTCCTAGCTTCTTCAGTAAAGCGTGATCTTTTTGTTTTTACAAAAAATTTTTACAAGCAATTCCCATTTTGAGTAGGAAGAAGTGTTTTTACCACTTTACGACTTTCAAGTTTGGAATAGGATAAACAGTATTCCCTTTCCATAAATGTACTATGTGACAGTAGACTACTGTGCTTCACCATTAATCTGTTTGAGTTGGGATACATGTAACTTTATTATAGCTCAAGTTCACTTAAGGGTTTCTATCATGAGAATAGCCGAAAAAGTTCTCATTTTCGAACTTATACCATACTTTGTGCCCTCGTCTTCAGCAGAAACAGCTGAACTGCTCAGCTGGAATGAGTGCTCCCCGTCTCATTGAGTTCAAAGAGTTCAGAAACTCAGACAGCTGTTAGTTAAAGAGAGAACTCGCATGAATCATCTTTAACAGACGTATCTGATATTTATTTATTTTTTTGTTTCTCTTCCCTAAGTGTAGGTGTGGGACTTCACCTGGCTTGTGTTGAGCTTCTGAATATTTAATGCCAGTGATGTGGCCCTGCGCATTATCGGCAGCCGTGGATATTGAGCCTGTGAGGTCTGAAAGCTCTGCTCCATCAAAGCCTCCGACTTACTCTGCAATATGTTGCGACGGCGGAACACTCCGTTGCACACGCACAACACAAAAGGCTCTCATTTTGTTCCACTGCTCCTCTAAACTTTAGGATATTTAAATCCAGATCTGATTCGATCCGTTCCAGTTACGGCAACCGATGTAGCCTCATCAAATCCACGTCAACCAGCAGAGAGAGAGAAAGCGAGCAAGCAAGCAGGATCTTGCTGAAACGCTAATCAGTAATCGGCAGGAGGAAATATGAATAAGAATACAAATGTGGCTTGTTGGTTAGGGAGGCAGCTCCGCTGACTGTGTTTGCATGAGTGATTCAGATTCACTGGCGAGGCGGGAACCCCCCTGAGAAACACATTAATCTATCCAGCTATTACCCCGTAATCAATGGGACAGCTGAATTTTACAGCCGGGCCGTGTTGTTAACCATTTTACCGAGAGCTTATTTAAACAGCTTGCCAAATCGGTCACGTTTAATGGAGTTCCGCGTGAAATGTAGGCTATACTTTAGCGTGCATGGTTCTTGTTTTAAAATAATTTAGGAGCACAATTCTAATTTTCTGCAGAAACCATTTCTTTTTAAATAAACTGCATCTGCCAGCACGGGAGCAGGGATCCGGCGTCAATGGGTGTCACTCAGACGCAGTGTTGTGTATTATATAGGGGGGGTTTGTACATAGTGAGCGTGTGGTGCCAGGGATGGGTGTCATATTTCAGAAGTGCATCATTGTATCTCCCCCAGCGGGACGCTGCAGTGCTGAGTGCTGTTTGCGCCGGCTCACTCAAATGCTATGCGATTGAGTTGTAATAACCTGTGCAGGAACACGATGAACCTGCACAGTGACGGATACATGTCATTTTGGTACAGTGTGAACTTCAGATGGAGACTTACAGATATTATCTGTGTGTGTGTATGTGTGCGTGGGTATGTGTCTGTGCAGATTTCTTCTGTGGTTCAATGCCATAAAAAAGTGTCATTAAATTGCTCTATAAATCCACCAACTCATATGCAAAAACACAAGCTTGAATGCTCACACCTACATTCGCCAGGTCTATAGTGATTTCCATCTGCTCTATTTACGACTACAGCTGGAATGGTTTCAGTGTGTAAGCTTAGCCTTTGATCAGCTAAAGAAGATCTCTCACAATAATGGATGTTATGCGCTTTTCTCTCAATATGTTAAAGGAATAGCTCTGATACTTTTTTAGAAAGTGAGGTCCTTTGAAGTTGCTGTCAGTTATAGTTTCCTTACCTTTTATACAGGGTTCCTATGGAGAAAAATATAGTAAACTGTATGTAACATGATTTCTATGTTTTCTAGCTCTGTAAAAAAGACAATTAGATTATGAAGAAATGCTTTTACTACTCTAGAAACATATTCCCAGACTTTATTCACTGTTTGTTAGGTAAAATGTTATGTCCTTTTGCCTTTTTTCTTGTGCTGTCCCTTTTCTGTTTATCCTCTTGCCTTCTGCTCATCCTTTCTTCTTCCTTCACTTTTTTCTTTCTTTCTTCAGTTATTCTTTCATTGTGTCCTTCCTGTCTTCCTCTGCTTTCTCCCCTTTTTTCCAGCTTCGACCTTTTCTTCCTTCCTCAGTCTTTAGTCCCCTGCCTGTTTTCCTCCCTATATTCTTTCTGTCTTTACATCCTTCCTTTCTACTTTCTGATTCCTTTTGTCCTTTCATCTTTCCGTCTTTCCATGCTTGTTTTCCCATTCTTGCTTAGTTCATCTTTCTTTTCCCTTCTTATGGCCTTGTTGTGTGTCTATTTCCATCTCATAAATCTCTCTTTTGTTGGCTTTGTGTAACATTTAAATCACTGAAATAACTTTAGTTGATTAGACTGTATCCCCCTAAAAGTACAAAAAAAAATGTTTTTCACATATATGTACAGATACTTTAATACAAAAGACAGATTTACCTCTGCATACATTTAGATGGAAAATCCAAAAGTTCAAAGAATCAAATTCAGCATGACATCCTCTATAAGGAATGAGAAACACAGAAATGATGTTGCTGTAGACTTTGTTGTCTTTTGTGTGTGTGTGTGTGTGTGTGTGTGTGTGTGTGTGGGCGTGTGTGTGTGTGTGTGTTTGTTGGATCAATCTTTCACCCTCTGCCTTTTCAGCTTGTCAAAAATCCACACACCTTCACATCTACACAGAAATGTTCTCCTCCTAATCTTTTCCACGATGCCTTTTCCTTAATGATATTCTCTCCCACTCCCCTCAGAATAGCTTAGATTCTGTTTGTGTTAAGCCTGAGGAAATCCGTCCCTTCTTTTTTCAAGCCATTAGCTAAACACAAAATTAATTGGCAAAAAGTTTTGATAATAGATCAAGCCTCACGCTCATTATCAGGAGGAATTATAAATCATTAGTGGTTCTCTGCTTATTAAATGTGGAGATTAGTGAAGTGAAATCAGGAGGAGAATTTTAAAAATATGTCTTTAACCTGTGCTGCTTAAGAATCTGTGATTCTTAAAGGTGCAGTACCTCATGTTGCTATGTGTACCCCTTGGACTTATTTTTTACATTAGAACTACCACCCACCTTTAAAATATTTTTTTGAATTTGAATGTGATTGCACAAAATAGCCTGATTGTGAGGTGGAAGGAAATGATAGTTTTCAGAAATTTTACAAATAAAATTCTGAAAAGTCCAACTTGCATTCAACCTCCTTTTCTGCAACATCCCCAAGTAAAATTCATGGCAACCAATTGCTTTGAGAAGTCATATTGAAAAGTGTGTATCATTTTCCTTCCATTTCACAATTATCCCCACTAACACATATACCTCACTAAATCTGACAAACCAAAAGGGTCTGATTGTTTTTGACAGACAAAATTAACAATTTTTTATGTCTTTGTACAAATGTCCCTTTTTCCTGTCCCATTTGCAAGTGCAGCAACATGAGTTTTATGTTAATGTATAGCATTAATTTAGTCACCTATCAATAACAAATCGATCATTGATACACTCTGTAGGCAGTGCCACTGAACCTTCTCCTTCTCCTCAGCTAAAAGGTTTATTAAAAAAGAAATGTGTGAACATATCAGTGTTCACTATATTGCCCTATAGCTATAAACAGGAAGGGAAAATGCCACTTATGTAGTCACATGAATGCATCAGTGAGACCTGCATCCCTCAGCGGGTCCTTTTTGAGCTCAGGGACTTGAGGCAAAAGAGTAAATGTTGTCTCCATATTACTCCTTGCACACGATCCGCATGTAAATTGATTTCCGATGCGGTGAATAATGAGCATCTTCGCCAGAAGAGCCTTTCTGATTGGGTATTTCCTCAGGCTGATGGGCAAGTCAGGTTACAGCCAGTTGTCCGTTGCATGCTGCAATCAGATCCACCGAGGTCACACGGAGACTTATGTGTGCTCACATATTGATGTGTGACTTTACTCTTTTTTTTTTTTTTCTGCACTAACATCTGTACGTCTTTTTGTATGAGTGATTCAGATGTATGTGTAAATCGGCTTTACCACTGGCGGAGGATGAAATGGATCTCCAAAAGAGTCAGAGGAATGCGTGTGTGTGTGTGTGTCTGTTCAGCTAAGTTTGCCATCGATCTCTGTGAGACATCTAGGACTGAGAAATTATTATTTTAATAACTCATCAATTAAACGGAAGCAAGCTTTCTTCTGCCTGTTTGCAGTTTTCCTTCCCTTCCTTCCTCTTTTCCGTCTGTTGTCCATTTTTCAGCAGCTTAATGCTAATTAATGTTTCCCTTCACCTCATCTTGCTGTGCCATCTCCTGACTGCCCTTATTATGGTTCCAAGCCCACGGAAGCGAGTGAATGGGCCATGCAAAGCATGGCCATTCGTCTGCTCCCAGTGGAGATGGGCCTCCTATTGTAATTGTACAGATTTTTTCACAATTTGTTGTTACTTTTCTTCTCTGCTAAAATGCAATAGGTGGAAGAACTACAAAATTCTGGAACAAATCTCAAGAGGCAGACTAGTAGAGACTAGCTTCATTTTATGAATCCTCTGGAATTTACTTTATAACCTTAGTAGATCATATTCATCATCTACTTCCACTTACCTTAGTTTGAGATCTGATGGTATTAGATCCAGGAAGGAAACCCTCAGTGGAAGGTAAATGCCTTGGATCCTTGTGGGTCTCCTCTCAATGGAATGTGCCCAGCAAAATCTCCAAAGAGAGTTGCCGAATAGACCTTATGATTAGATGCCTGAATCACCTCAGCCGACTCCTTTTGATGCAGAGGAGCAACTGCTGAACTCAGAACTGCCTCTGTGTGATGGATCTACTCATCTTATTTCAGACATTGAGCCCAATCCTCCCATGGAGGTTAACTCACCTGAGCTGTTTGTGTCCTGGAATCGCATTCCTTTATTCATGATTATCTCTTGGCCGTACATTAGAGTCGGAACATAGAATGGTAAATCAAGAGCTTTGCTGTTTGGGTGGAATCTTTCCTTACCATGTCAGAGCTGAGCAGCATCCATTTTCCGTTATAGGAATCGATGTGAAGACCCTGCAGAGAGAATTCGAAGATATAAAGCTTAATTGAGAATTTACCTTATTCAAACTCTAATTTTGTATGGATTATGCCTTTCAATTGGCTGAGAAAGCATATACAGCAAAGGCGTTAAACATGAAGATAAGCATATGAAGGTGCAGGAAAGACTGACATTGTCATACCAGCAGACTGCAATCCATCTCTCCATTTGTTGCTCTGTCATGCATCACTTGTAAAGACACCTGAACTCTTCAAGAAATCTAACTTTTTCCGTTTGAGGACCACAACATCAGACAGGGGGAAGCTGAGTCTTCACTCCCTTAACTTCTCAAGAACATGCAAAGGTGTTGGCTTGAGCTCAACAAATGCACATCACCAGCAATAAACAAAAATGAGACCCTGAGGTTCCCAAACTAGACACCCTTGTCTCCACTGCAGCATCATGAACAAGGGCAGGCCTGGCTGACTTAAACCAGCAGAAGTAACATGCTTAATTTTATGCTGAAAATTTGCATGGTGCACTTGCTTAGAGTATACAAGAATTGTATACTCCATACTTCTATAGCATTCCTCATTAAATGCCTCAGGGAACATTGTTGTAGCCCTTCACCAGATCCATAAAATACATGTGCAGAGGACAATCAAACTCCCATCATCCCTTTGACAGGTTGCCAATGTTAAAGATGTAGTCTGATGCCCCAAAACTATAGCATATCTATTCTAAAAATACATTAAAAGGGAGTTTCAGGGAAATAAAAGCACCAGATGTGTTTATGCATCACATTTGTCTGTTTTGCAACAAAGGTATTTCCTTTCGGTTTTTGTTACTGATCCTTTTTATTATCATTTGGCTCATTACTCAACTTCCCACGCCATCTGGATGCAGCCTTCAGTCGATGCATCTCTGCAATAGTTGATTCATCTAAACTCTTCAAAGAAACCTTTATTGGCTTTCTGCCCATTTATGTCAATAGGGAACCTCTACTTGCTTTAGCGAGCGGAAAAGCAACGGAACAGAAAAACGAATATGTTAGAGGCTTGGTGTTTGGACAGAATACAAAGGGGGAGAGTTTGAATGTATTTCGCCCCAGTGTTATGTACCAATGTTAAGTACCTAAAAGGCATATTTTATCTAGTCTGAGTTTTACCAAGGCAAATGGTCAATTAGGACCATGCAACACCGATAAGACCGTAAAAGTATATTTGTACTTCCCGTAGGAACATGTATGTAGTCTTATGTTATAATGTCTCCACCTGGGTTTGTTGCCTAATTACATTCTTGGATTTTAAGCATGTTTAATCGAGGTATTCTAATGCAAATGTTGTGAATATGTCATTATGGGCTTGATGGATAATTATCTTTACATATGTTCTTGCTCTACCATTCCCTGCTGCAGCTAATAGGCCTGTAGTTGTTTGTGTAGACATACAGCAGTACAGAGCATCATTTGCATTCATCTAGTTTTCCTTGTTTATACACCTGATAACAGCAAGTATGGTCATTCACTTTCAGTAGTATATCTGTTTTCACCAATTCCTGCAGCTTATTAGCACCAAACTGCTGATAGATATTCTTCAATGGTCTGTAACTTCACGTTTTTGTGACACTTAATGCAAGGGTAATAAGTAAAACAGTTTACTGCACAGTGAGCTCATCTTTGCAAATAGCAGCTTACTGCTGCAGTAAGTGAGACTTATTCTGCTTTACCAAAGATTCGTGGCTTGAATAGCAGATTGAGTTCCTTGACAACAGCTGTTTTTTATGCTGTTTTAAAGTAACATGAACATTTTATCAAGGGAAACTGTGAACTAAATATATCCTCCTAACCTTCATGTACATGGTCTTGTGTAAACTTTTTACACATGCAGTCCCACTACAATGACAAACTTTAAATCATCAAACTGTCAAAAAGAGTCCAAAGAAGAAATAGCCTCCATAGTTCCAGATATATGTTTTGCCTTCAAGGTAACACAAGTGTTTCTATTCTTTTCAATTTAAAACTTAAAAAAAGGTCATTTATAACAGTTCAGGTAAAGCTATGCCACATAAGAGCAAGTATACATATGTGAGCAACTTTGCATTCATGATGACTACATGTGAAATTACAAAGGATGCTGCAATGAGGCAGCATCCTTTGCTGCCTCATTGGTGTGGGAATCTGAAAACTCTCTGTATTTTTACCGCACAGGAAGAAGTGAAGAGCTATCATCGCTGCTGCAGCCACAGCGGAGGGACAGCACTTCAGAAGATTGAGAGGTAAGAGATTGAAGTGCCTCAATTTTTACCTCGGTTTTACGGAAACATTTAGTTCATGGAAAGAGGATGGTGGACTATTGAGCAAGCTCAATTTTTACCAAACATCGCTTATATTTTGGCTCAACAGAATCGTTTTTCACACTAAGGAGCAAAAAAACCTTAGTGAAGGTTTTTAAAAAACCTTCACTGAAGAAATGTTTTTAAAAAACATGGAAATTTGCCTCATATAGATGAGTTTTAAACTGCATCTGCTGTGTTGATAGATTTGCCTTTGTGTCAATTTGAAACATGCAGAAGTGAGGAGGACAACAAAAGCTCGTCTCACCGAGAGCAGCGACAGCACTTGGAGATAAAGGCCACTATGTGAGTATGACCTGCTACCTAAAATCAAAATTGCACACTCTCCTCTTACAGCCACAGTGTCTTTGGTCCCTGAAAGCACCATGTGCGGTTTTGCACCAGAGAACAATCTATGTGTGGCTTTAATGCAATTTTTGCAGTGATTAGATTTTGGATTCTGGGTCAGAGTGCAATATTGAGCACATGAAGTCTTGTAGACTCCAATCTAATGTGATTCTACCTAAACATGGACAAACAACTTTATAAGTACAACGGTGCACACGCCCCTCGGGCTTTCACTTCCTTGAAAGTTTGAGTATGGAGAAGAAAAACCTTTTTCTGAAAGGGTATAGAAAGGTGAAACAAACTGAAGAAAAGATAAGTTTGGAGAAACTCTCAGAAAAAAAAAAATCTGAAGAGTGGGAGAACGGAGGCAAAGAAAGGGCAAGAAGGGAGCAACAGTGTAGAAAATGGGGCTGGACGAAGACAGCTGGAGAGGTATTGGTTTTGGAGCAAAGAGTTATGGCTTTATTCAATTTGTTCTATTCGGTTCAGCTGTTTCTCTGCTGAACCACTGGAGGTGAAGGTGTTTCTCCATCAGGTAATTGATCCTGCGCTCCATCATGAACCTCAGCGTTGGGCTGTGGGGGGGTTTGCATGGATGAAAGAGACTCGAAAGTGATAGATGGAGCAAGAACTGTTTGTAAAGGTTGCGAACCGAGGCGTGACAGAAGTCAAGGACAGAGGTCAAGGAAGTGTGTGAACCAGTGTCAACTAAACATGAAATTGCAAAAATATAAAGAGAGAAAATAAAAACTGATTGGACGAGTTGGAAGGAAGATTTACATGAGTCATTTTCCATTTGAGAATGAATTAATATCATTATTTACTTCAACATATGTCTAGTCTTGTTGGGTTTTTATAATTATCTCACTCATCACTTTGTTCGCTTGTGTTTTTCTCCTATGTCTACTTGTAGTTTATGTGTTTCCTTTCACCCTCTTTATTTCTCCCCCACAGTTCCAGTTCATTCAGTTAATTCGACACACCCAGTAAATGTAGTCTTGCTTTCATTCACTCATTGTTTGAGTGTCCTGTTGCTCCCATTCCTGATCCATTTTTAGGATGCATTTCCTGCGTTTTGCTCCTTGTTTTTCTAGGTTTTGTACTCTGCGTTTCAATGAAATCTTCATTCTCCTCAAGGTTTCACCTGCCTCCTGTCTGTGTTTGGGTCCACACTTCACCACACACACATTACAGAAGTTGCTGATTTTACACAAAATTACCAAACTCTAGTCTGAAACAGTCTTATTTGTATTAACTGTTTCTTAATTTTGATAGTATATTTTCTGACTAAATCACAAGACAGTTATTTTGTACATTATTATGTTTATATTATGTTCTGTGAATTAATTTTTTATTTACCCTAAGATCATTCTGATGTGTTGCACTTTTTAGACCTCATTTTGTGCTAAATTGTTAATTAGTTCTCTTCTTTTTGTTATGTGTTCCTCTCCACTGTATTTCTGTTAGTGCTAATTTTATGTAAAATGACTTTCAGATATTCTAGAATGGCAGATTTTGAGCCAAAAACAATGTCGTCTTTGGGTTTGTAGTCATATTTTCTCCACTCAGGTTTTTGTACAAGCCTTCCCAGACGAGCTGATTGAGTGGCTGGTCATTTACTTTGATCATTTGATTGCCCACAGGGCCATCCTAAAGTTTCACAAGCTACGCAAGTGTAGGCGGAATAACAAATTAGAAATGAGAAAAAAAAACATGAAATAGAAAAACGCCAAAGAATGCAAGTGCACAAGGGAAACACATGGAGGCAGTGTGATAGTTTTTGTTTAACTTTCAATAGAGCCAGAATCCCATATGTTTACTTATGTAACAGCATGCCAAAAAAGATTAAATCACTGTATTCTCTTCCTATCACTTCACAATACTCCATTCATTTGCTGATCTATCATGTAAAATCTGTAATAAACACTTGAATGGGAAAAACATTTTTTTGGAAATGTGTTTAGAAAGCAGAAAAGGCCAGACGCAAGGAAGATTTATGCAAAGTGCTGCGTGCGTAGGCAGAGATGTACCTAAAGAAAACTGCAAATCTGCAGTATAATTTTAGATTTCAGGTAACATTAATGATTGAGTCACAATTAAAACCTTAATTGTGTTCTTTTAGCATCCAGCGGGCCTGGCGAGCCAGGATGTCCCGTAAGCTGAGCCCAGAGGACCCAGACGAGAACCGCACCAGACACGGATGGGAAGAGACCAGGCCCTCAGAGAAACTCCTCAACCCTGTGGCGACTTCAGATATTTTCCCGGTAAGACTGCGGAAAAGCGAATCAAATGGACCACCATATGGCACGAGATGAAAGTCAGTCAGCAGTAAGAGGCGCAGGCATCTTATCCGCTGTGCCGTTTGAATTATCAAGCTCTCATCTGTTGTTTCTGTGGAGCATGAAAAAAAAAAGAAACAACTAGCGGACAAGCATATGCATGAATAAAAAGACTAATAGGGAAGAGAGCAAACAGGAGGAAGCAGGAGAGGAGTGTTTTCCTCCACTGTCATTTGGTGGGGGGCCAAGGGGTCGCACTGGCTAAGGTGGATGGGAGGCCAGCTGGCACCGTGCCCGGATCTGTAATTAGCCGTTAATTAGGCGAATTTTCAATGCTGGTTGATTGATTAATGAAGTGCCTCTGCCCTCTTTGTCCCCCGCCTCGCCCCTCCACCGGCACTTTGTAATCTTGAGGCAGTGTGTAGAATTAAAGAGTGCTCACAGGGCATGACAGCCAAACAAAAACCAGAAAACAAAACAATGGGACAATCAGCAGATGGAGAGAGAGGTGGGAATGAGAAAATAACAAAGAAAGCTGAGCTGGAGAAGCACAGGTAGAGATAAGAGGATAGATATGGATATGTGAAAAAGATTCCTTTAGATCACCACAAGTTCTAAGTGACAAACTCAGACACACACACACACGCCCACACACGCCGACATAAATTCTGCTGTGCTGCTTTCCCGATGTCTGTTGGCTCTCACAGTGTAGTAATCACACCGAGACGCACGAGCTGCCTGTGCACACCTGCCCACGCTCTTTGCAAAGACTTAGCACAGAAAAATATGATGTCATGTCTCCGTGCTCAGCAGCTGTGGCAGCTTTGTGTGGGCTAGGTTTTTTTTTCTTCTTTTTTTACCCACTCTTTTTTTCTGTGTTGGTGAGATGATGTCCTGATGCGACCTGGTATGAATGTTTCTATGAAAATGTTGTCCTGTCAAGCTGTTGTGTATTTTTGGATGTAGTTGGGAGGGATTTTGGCTCATTATATGCTTTCTTCAACTCAAATATTGACAGAGTTTTCCATTAATAACATCAATTAACTTCCTGATACTTTCAGAAGATGTTTTTACTCACGCCAGTATGCTACTTGCTTGAAACTAACTATGAAATTTATTCCATCAGTTACTTTTTGATTAAGTTGGTCAATAATTTCAAATTAAGGCAAGTTATGATGCTCTTGAAATGCAAATATATGTAATTACAATATCTTGTAATTACCCATTTTTTACTCTTCATTTTAGTTTTATTGCAAATGGGACTGAAAAAGTTAACTGACTTGGGCGAACACATTCATTGAACGTTGCTAAATAAAGTGAGTGTTTTCTAACCACGACCCATGTCTCATTCTTGCTTTTGGAAATACACAAAAAATGTTGCCCAAAAAAATCAATCCTAAAAACTGTTTCAATCAGCTAAAATATTGAGACACTTCTGATGTTTTGGATCAGTGGCTAAATAATCAGTTTTCTTCAGTGTAGGTTTTGTTAAAAATATTGTTTAGTTTATCGTTAAACAGCGAAAAATAAAATAAAATAGTTCTTTAAGTAATTAGTTTAAACAAATCTTAAATCTTTATGGCCTGTGAGTACTCAATTTGATTAGGCAAATGGTTTGGGCGGAAAAGGGTAGAGTGCCTTCTCCGGGTCGGGGAGGATGTCCTGCCCCAAGTGGAGGAGTTCAAGTATCTTGGGATCTTGTTCCCGAACGAGGGAAGAAGGGAGCGGGAGATCGACAGGCGGATTGGCGCAGCGTCTGCCGTGAAGCGGGCGCTGTACCGGTCCGTCATGGTGAAGAGAGAGCTGAGTCAAAAAGCGAAGCTCTCGATTTACCGGTTGATCTACGTTCCTACCCTCATCTATGGT
>CAEGAD010027965.1:0-12063 GCA_903067055.1 Poeciliopsis paucimaculata
CCGTTATACCTAGGATTTCTGTCGCTAATGTGTCTCTCAGGTTTTAAAATGGGCCGACAGCTCTAAGATCGTGTAGTTGCGCTGGGACTTACACTAAGGAAATGAGGAAGGGAGGGTCAGTGGAAGCACCGGAGTTTAGCCTTTTTTCATTAAGTGTCAAAAACAGAAAGAGAAAAAGGCCGGAAGAAACGATAAAGCCGATAATTGAAATGAAGTCGATAGTTTTAATTTATCGTTCTATTAATTGATTTATTGTTTATCGCGACAGGCCTAGAAACGATTTCATTTTTCCACCTGAACATTTCCCACAAAATGCCTGAGGAAAACCCGAGTCACTCAGATAGTTGGACCAGAACCAGGCCCTGGTTCTGGTTCTGGCCTCCAGCCCTTCACATGCTGATTTCACACAAATTAACTTTCGTACTTTTCCATCTTCTGTTCGGCGTCGACGGACAGAGATCTGCAGAGAAGGTTTGGATCAGAACCGGGTTACCATAGTTACTGAAACTAACAAAGCAACAAAAGCTGAAAAAAACATTTTCATAAATAAAAGCAGTAATTAATGGGGAGTAACTAAAACATCCTGAAATCAGAAATATTTCCTTTGTTCTCGTGTTTATTAATCTATTTATGAACTTTTCAGTTTGATGTTTATGTCAGAACCGACGGCGCTTCGTTCTGCTGAGGCTCTTGTTCTACAATAATTTAGCACTTTTTGAAAAAATGATTTCAATCGATGTAAACATAACCACTTTGACTTTTTTTAATTCTGCACCTAAAGATGAAGACAAGTATAAAAAACTAAAAGCACTACTATAACTCGTTAAAACAACCATAAACCCAAGCAATATTAAACTAATAAGTAATAAAAACTGACAAGCTGCTTTAATTAAAACATTAATTAAAATGAAGTGAAATAGACAAAAACCTTTTCGTCTGGTTTCTGTTTCACTTTAGTTCACTTCTTCATGTTTCTAGTTTTGTTTATTTCTTGTTTATAGTTATTCTATAATAATAAAACAAAATATCTGAGTGATGATAATAAAGTTTTCTGACCTCAGCCGGAGGGACACTCATCCATGCTGCAGCGTCTGCTCTGTGGCCTAGTTAAATCCTCCGCCTGCTGGGGGGTTTCTGCCTGGAAAGTCCCTGAATATTAAAGACCTGGTTTTTAATAATCTGCTCTGAATGTGATCAGAGAAAGCTGATTAATCTGAACCAGAAGACATTCAGAATGAAGATGAGTTATTCGTTTGATGGAGTTTTCAGGATTAATAAACTGAAAAATGTAGAAAACAAACAGACTTTAACTTTCTGAGTAAAATGAGAAACTTACATTAACTTTATCTCTTCACAATGACAAGATTCTGTTTTCTCCTTTTGCATCGAATATCTTCAAATTACAGCAAAGAAGATAATACATTTCATAAACCGATCAGCCAGAGAGCAGCTTAAATGAACCAGAAAAACAATATTTATGGTTTAGTGAATCATTTTTGCTCACCGAAATGAAGAAGCTTGAAAAACGTTTCAGTTTTCAGATAAAGTCATTTTTATCTTTCAAACCTCTGTTTAATTCAACAAACATGAAAAATGATCTAAACTTCAGCTGATTGTTCAAATACTTTATCAAAGTTTCACACAGAAATAAAGACATTTTATTTCTGTGTATTTCGGCGCCATTTTAACCGAACAGAAATTCATTTTGTTTTAAATGTTTAACAGACAGAAGCAGCTGAAAGCGTCTGCAATAAAAACCAGTCAAAAAGACGCCAGAGCAAATTTATAAATTATGTTTTAATATGAAAATATTATTTTCCAGTTTCACCTCAAAGTTTCTGCTGGCCGCTGATTGGCTGAGCCGTTCACATTCATCTGGGGAAAATTAACTTTTAACTTTTGCATCTGAAGTTCAGGAGGAAAGTGTTCCTTACCTGGACGGTCAGCAGGGACACCTGGCCTGCTGGAGGAGATGCGCGCGCACCTGGCGGGACACGTCACGTGACTTTGGGTGAGGCGGGAAAGTCTCATTAGGAAAAATTACAAAAATATGAGACAGTGATGGTGCAGCCTTATAAACCTAGAAACGGGCTCAAGCTGTGGACATTTTCTCTAAATAGTGGAAATGGCGGCAGCTCGAGCGCCACCTGGTGTCTGTCTGTGAACCTGCGCCTCAGGCAGCCTGTAAAGATGATGATCATCATCATCACATACTGTACAAGACAGAAAGAAATCAAACTATCAGCCGCTGAGGTTTCTAGACAAATGATCAGACATTGATTATTGGAAATATTGGCAGCCTGACCTGATGTGTTTTGATGTTTAACATGTTGAGTCAAACTTTTGTTCTTGTCTGTCTTCAGGTTACAATAATAATTATTAAACCCTCATAATTGATCCATCTGACTGATTTGAACTTTAACTCCCAGTTTACTGACTTACTGCTTTGTATTCAGATTCTGCAGGTCTGAAGGGCTTTGACTAGGCCATTCTAACCCAGAGATTAGCTCTGACGTAAACCATCCCATAATATTTCTGACTGGGTTTCCTCCAGAACTTTAGCTACGTCCATCTGACCTCTGACCTCCAGTTTTTAGGTTGTATTATCTAATTTAATGGTTTAATTATTTGTCTTGTTGTTTGTAATTTTTGTTTCTGTAAAACATGAAATTAAATCTTAAATGGAAACTTCTTATGAATGTAGGTTAAAAACTCTGCCCAGCTTCTCTCTTCCTGCTGGAATAAAGGCTCCCCACAGCATGATGCTGCCACCACCATGTTTCACCGTGGGTTAGTTTTCCACCTGCATTTAAACCTGGAAGCCCAGGTAAAGTCGCATCAAAGCCCAGCCAATCAGAGCCCAGCATCTCTTCTCTTCCACAGGGTTGTTTGAATTTCCTCTCAGCGCGTCTCAAAGGGGCGGAGCTCAACTGAAGGAGGCGCTCGCTTTGCTTTACAGCGCCTCGCGGGAAGAACAAGAGATTTATGCTCCGTTTGGTCACGAGACAAAAAGCAACCAATGACTTCTGGTTCAACGTGATTCCCTTCAAAATAAAAGCTCATTTGGATATCTATCTATCATCTATCTAGCTATCTATCTATCAGTGAAACATGAAAAATAAATAAGAAAAAATAAATAAATGACATCAGCAGCTTTAAACATTTTTTTTTTGAAGAAGAAACATGTTAAGTTTTGTGATGAGTTCAATTATTTAAATTGACCTGGAAATGAAAACTAACCTCTGCCTCTGGTTTATTATGAGCAATGTCCCTTTTGAAATAATAATAATAACAATAACAACAATAATAATGATGATAATAATAAAGCAACTACAGGATCCATGCTGCTGCTGCGGATAAAAATACAATAATAGATCAAAATTATTGATCTACACATTTTATCTAAAACTAAAATAATAACTGAATCTCCTAGATTTTATTTTGTATTTGACTGAATTGTTTGATAAATGGGATCTGTTCTGGTTATTCGTGTCATTTGTTGTGAATCAGCGCAACGTTTAAAAAATGGACTGAAACTATTATTATGCACACGATGCTCTTATTCTGAAGGGTCTGGCCGGAAACAGTGTTTTTCCCGTTACTTTAGTCCCAGAGGCTCCAAGGAGAGAAAGACCCGCTGCTGAGGAGAGGACGGGCTACAGCCCAACAGGACCGGAACCAGCCCCAAACCCACCGAGAACTGGACCGAACGGAACCCGAACAGAACCGGGACTTTGGGTCAGAGCTGCTGTTTTCTCCAGCGGGACCGCAGAGGAATGGGTCGGCCGAGGAAGAAACCGTCCTGCGGGTGTTCGGAGTGAAACCGACCCGAGGGAGGAAGAGGAGCGGGAGGAGGAAGAATCGGTTCCGACCAGGAGGACAAGATGAAGATGGGAGGAAGAGGAGGAGCGGCGCTGCTGGATCTCTGCGCGGTTCTGCTGCTGCTGACCGGAAGCTGTCACTGCGGAGGTGAGGACGGGCGGGTCAAACCCGAACCGGGACCAAAGGTTCTGGTTCTGACTCGGTGTTTTCCTTCACCTGTCCGCATCCGGTCCGCTGCGCTTCATGACCCTCATCTGGTTGCCATGGTTTCAAAGATCCTGGTTATGGTCACATGACTTGAAGTTCTGCTTTATCCGCCATGTTGGCTTAAAAGTCGGAACTGAGCATGCTCAGAAGGCGTGGGCATTTATGGTATCGATTAATTACGTATTAATCGATACGATACGTATTAATTACGTGTAAAGACCTTAAAGTGTCCGTATCATCCGTTAGATCCCGATAAACAGCCGAACAAACATTTTCTCCATTTGTTGGATAAAAACACTAAAAATAAATGCGAAAATGTGTTTAAATACAGTAAAAATGTGAAAATATTTTTTTATGTGATTGGAGATGTTTTTCATCATCAGTAATCGCTGTGGCACACGGTAGCAGCTATGCTGCTAGCTGAAACAGAAGCAACAAATAGTTGTCGTTATCACAATATTGCCACAAACTGGTGATCAGACTGAGTCCATGTGGCTCAACACTGAGCGACGACTCGATGTGCCAATCAAAGAGACTTGGTTCCTCCTGAGGTCATAGGTCAGGACTCTCTCCTGATTGGTCCTGCAGGGACAATACTGACTGCTCAGGAGTGCTCCAGGAACCTTCAGAGGAAAAACATGTACCGTCCCTTTAAGGCCATATTGTCTGTGTCTGTGTGTGTGTGTTGTTCTAGAATGCTGTGATAAGCTGCTTAACGCTGCAGTGCTGACAGGAAGTAAAACCCTGGTTGTGTGTGTGTGTGTGTGGTAAACGTGGGAACTGATCGTTTTAGTTAAATCCTAAATAAATCTGGATTTGACCTTTTTTGTTCATAGAGAAACACAAACATGAATCTGAGTCCAAGACGTTATTTCCAGGAACACACCACTGAACACACACGCACACACTCAGTGGATCTCTGACTCATGACTCATTTCCTGGGTTTTTTCTTCCTTGGTTCTGTTTGGACTTGTTGGATTCAGTGGATCAGAACCGACCATACCAGAACCTCTCCTTTAAGAACCAATAAGATGTGTTCTGGAAGCTGATTGGCTGTAGCAGACCTCGGAGGCGGTTCTGTTGAACCCGACAGCTTGTAGAACCTTCTTGGTCCATCTGCTGCTTCACTTCTTGGAGGTCCCACCAGAACATTCCAGACTTTGACTGGACCGTCCTGCTGTAGCTGGTTCTGTTGTTGACCCATTTTAACTGAGCCAGATTACGGAGCTCCTGGTCCATTTGGATCAGAACCAGCTCAGCATTATCCCTGGATCCTGTTTCTGTTTGGGTCACGGTTCTGATGTGAAGGTTCTGACCTGCTGCAGGCAGCATGAAGCTCTGACTGCAGATCAGGTTCATGAAGATGATCTTGATGTCCTGTCTCAGTGAGTTCTGATGGTTCTGGTCCATAAAGATCTGCACCAGAATCATTATAAAACCTCCTCTGGTTCTGGTTCTGGTTCCTGTAGCTCTGCAACTTTTCAACTTTTTCTATGTAGACAAAAACTGAGAATTCATGAGCCGCTGGTTCAGTTTGCAGCAGCTAAGAGAGGCTAGGAGATGGCTAGTGGTAGCTAGCAGCACCTAGGGGCAGCTAACGATGGCTAACGGCAGCTAACAGCGCCTAGCAGCAGCAAACAATGAGTAAGGGGAGCTAACAGCGCCTAGCAGCAACTAACAGCGCCTAGCAGCAGCTAACAATGGCTAACGGGAGCTAACAGCACCAAGCAGCAGCAAACGATGGCTGACGACAGCTAACAGCGCCTAGCAGCAGCTAAAGATGGCTAACGACCGCTAACAGCACCTAGCAGCAGCTAATTATGGCTAATGGCAGCTAACCGCGCCTAGCAGCAGCTAACAATTGCTAATGGCAGCCAACAGCGGCTAGCAGAAGCTAAAGATGGCTAATGGCAGCTAACAGCGCCTAGCAGCAGCTAACGATGGCTAACGGCATCTAACAGCAGCTAGCAGTAGCTAACAATGGGTAAGGGGAGCTAACAGCGGCTAGCAGCAGCTAAAGATGGGTAATGGGGGCTAACATTGGCTAGCAGAAGCTAACAATGGGTTATGGGAGCTAACAGCGGCTAGCAGAAGCTAACGACGATGGGTATGGGGAGCTAACAGCGGCTAGCAGAAGCTAACTATGGGTTATGGGAGCTAACAGCGGCTAGCAGAAGCTAACGACGATGGGTTATGGGAGCTAACAGCAGATAGCAGCAGCTAACGATGGGTAAGGGGAGCTAACAGGGGCTAGCAGCAGCTAACGAAGGGTAATGGGAGCTAACAGCGGCTAGCAGCATCTAACAATGGGTTATGGGAGCTAACAGCGGCTAGCAGCATCTAACGATGGGTTATGGGAGCTAACAGCGGCTAGCAGAAGCTAACGACGATGGGTAATGGGAGCTAACAGCAGCTAACAATGGGTAATGGGAGCTAACAGCGGCTAGCAGAAGCTAACGACGATGGGTAAGGGGAGCTAACAGCGGCTAGCAGAAGCTAACGACGATGGGTAAGGGGAGCTAACAGCGGCTAGCAGAAGCTAACGATGGGTTATGGGAGCTAACAGCAGATAGCAGCAGCTAACGATGGGTAAGGGGAGCTAACAGCGGCTAGCAGCACCTAACGATGGGTAATGGGAGCTAACAGCGGCTAGCAGCAGCTAACGATGGGTAATGGGAGCTAACAGCGGCTAGCAGCAGCTAACGATGGGTAATGGGAGCTAACAGCAGCTAGCAGCAGCTAACGATGGCTCAAACATTATGAGCAAAACTGACGATCTCATATTTAACATAAAAAAAATTTTTTTTAAATGATTTAGAGTTGAACTGAACTAAAAAATAATTATCACATGAAAAAATTAGAATAAAATCATTTGGTCACTTTTATAAAGATCAGAAACTTTGTTTAGTTTTATTTCTTCCATTTGTCACAAGAATCACTGAAGATATGACTGAACTGATTCCTGACTGAACTGATTCCTAACTGAACTGATTCCTGACTGAACTGATTCCTAACTGAACTGATTCCTGAATGAACTGATTCCTGAATGTGACTAGATTTCCAGGGGTGGATTTGAAAACCGACAAACAGTTTTAGGTGTCTCATATTCTGTTTGTTTGTGTATTTGGTCCAGTCCAATCATCAGGCAGTTTGGCAAAAGGAAAGTTAATGTTTTCAGTAAAGTGAGATTGTGATATAAGCTGATTCAGCTAACGCTAGCTAACGGTCCGGCAGTTAGCGGCAGGTTGATGATATTGATAATAATCAGTTAATAAACTGAGCTGAATGTTTTCCTTCTTCAGGCTCTCGGCAGACCGAGCATCTGGCCTCGTACAAGCTGACTGCTCCTCGGCCAATAGGAGGCCGGCTGAGGCGGGACGCTGAGGGCAGGCCGCCCAATCAGGTATCAGTGTTTTCTCTGGTTCTGACATATGACACCAACTCTCAGATGGGATTCAACATGTTTCCAGCTGAAACCTGGTTGCCATGGTTTCAGAGGAGGGGATTGTCTGTCAGGTCTGTTTAAGTAAAGTTAGACGGATTCAAAACTAAACTGTTCAAGACTGAACCAGAACCAGGACCAGCGGGTCGGTCTGTTTCTACCAGGACAGATGGACCTTTGAGCCTCGATGAGTTAGAGGACAGAGACCTGATGATGATGGTGATGATGATGATGGTGTGTGGGTAGAGGCCATGCTGACTTCCTGTCCTGACTCACCTCTCACACACACACACACCTGGCAGCCTCAGTGTGTGTGTGATGACACACCTGCAGAGAATCAGCAGCAGCGTTTGCCAGGAGAGCCATGTGACCTCATGACCTCGTGACCTTGAGGTCAGAGCTGCAGGTCCAGCTCTGATGGTTCTGCCTCAGTGATCCGTCAGAGAAACACGATGAGAAGATAAAGTGTTTCATTAATCCTCAGAAACACCTGGCGTGGGTTTCAGAAATCCTGTAGTCTCCATGGCAACCATTGGGATGCCGAAACGCTCTCTGCCACAAAGCGCCGCCTCCTGTTGTCTCTCCACTGTTACCCACTCTGACACTTTGCTGCTGCATTTACACATTTAAACTGATTCTTAAAGATCAACGATCAGAAAGAAAACTGCAATCGGTGCATCCTAGATAACACCTGTTGGGATTAACCGTGTGTGTGTGTGTGTGTGTGTGTGTCTGCAGGTTTCCTTCATCATCCCAGTGGAGGGAAACGATCTCCTCGTCCATCTGCAGAGAAACGAGTGAGTTTGGAGCCAATCAGCGGCTCACTTCCTTTACAGACGCTGAAGATAAAATCTAGCGTGTTGCCATGGAAACGACCTCTGAAGGTTATCAGGAAGTGACGCGACAAAGTTTCTCCTCATCAAGCTCTTTGGTTCCTCTGAGATTCAGGAGGAACCAACAGCAAACATCAGGTTCTGGTCGGCTCCTTCAGAACCAGAACCTCCTGTGATGTTTTACCGCCGTTCAGATTCAGGTTCAGATTTATTTCTGTCCCAAAAGTGAAATAGATGTGACAGCAAGTGTAAAACCTGAAAGACAAAGTATCAGAGTTAATTAAAAACAATAAAACAAACCAAAAACGACATCAAATATAAATGAATTCATAATGGGGGGAGGCTAGCAGAGTGTTTCCTTGTTGACCCCACAAACACCTGGAATCAGGCGGCGGCCCGCAGCGCGTCCTGCATTAAAAACACAAACTGCTGCAGGAGCTGCAGCCTGTTGCTGTCCAGTCAGTCTGAGCCTGAAGGCAGAAATTGAACCACAGCAAGAACAGCTTTAGCTTTCTGATTATCTGTTCTGTGCGTGCGTGTGTGTGAGTGTTGGTGTGTGCATGTGGGTGTGTGTGTGTGCGTGCCTACCTGCCTGTGTGTGTACATTAAAGAAGCCACATTTTCCATCCAATTCTCTTTTTCCTGCTAAATGTTTTAGTGAAGAGACGTTGTGAGCTTCTTGTCGTTTCCGTTCTGCTGGTTCCGACCCGTTTAACCAGCTGCTGTCACCTTCAGGGTCCTGCTGCCTCCAGATTTCACTGTCTTCACTTACGGCCCAAACGGATCCCTGATCGCATCCAGACCGCCTGTCCAGGTGAGCTCTTTGCATCATTCTGTGTTGGCTTGGCGTTAACAAGTGTTTTTGATTGGAGCCTTAGCGTTAGCACAGCTAGCTATTTAGTTAGCGGTGACCTGGGATCTGGTCCCTGCAGGTTCAGAACCAGAACAAGCCGGTTCTGAACCGGCTGAGAACCTGGAAGAGGTTTTATTGCTGATGAAGCAGCTTCTGGTCTGCAGCTGACAGGAACAGGAAGCAGATAATCTGTGTCACTTCCTGGAGGCTGATGTGTAGTCTGCTGACTCCTCTGTTGCTAAGCAACGGTTCTGATCCAGTTTGACCAACAACCAGCTGGAAGCTGAGAGGATAAGCTGTTCTGGGTCAGCTGGTCGGTGCAGATGAACACATTAATGATGAAAGTCACGGACCCAAGCTCTCAGGCTGCAGGGCCACTTCTGGCCCCCGAACCACGCTGTGAACACCGTGGAATGAGGAGCTGCGAGAGAAAAACTGATAGAGAGGAAGAAGGAATCACTGGAGTACAGGAAGTGGCCTCCTGTGGGACAGGAAGTTGGACTCGGCTCCTTCCTGTAGGGATCGGCTCCCCCTGCTGGCCTGACCCGGTATCCTCTCTGTTCCAGAACCACTGCCAGTACCAGGGCTTCATTCAGGACATGGAGGGCTCTGCTGTGGCCATGAGCATCTGCGACGGCCTCAGGTACCGACCCGACAGAACCAGAATCCGGGTCAGAACAGACGGGCTCAGTTTGCCCTGAGTTCTGCCTGCCAGGCGTTTCAGTAATCGGTCCGTCTCCTGGTTTCTCAGAGGAGTGATGCATCTCACCAACGACAGCTACGGCATTGAGCCGCTAGACTCCGCCCCCGAGCAGCACCTGCTCTATCGCCTGCAGGATGTGACATCACAGCCCCGAGGATGTGGAACGTCTCACTACGGGCACGCTCAGTACGACCCGGAGGAGATCCAGCACCACCGGCGCAGTAGGGTGAGTTCAGGCCCGAGGGCGGGGCAGGAGGTGAGGGTTCGAATCCTGGCCGACGCAGCAGACAGAAACACAAAGACATTGGCCACCAGAACTGTGTTTATAAAGGCAGAGAGAAACTAAAGTCAGAAATTCACCAGGAAGAGCAAAAACGGCTTGTTAATCAAAAACATGGCTGCTTCCAGGTAAAGAGGGCTGTTCTCCACAAGACTCACTATGTGGAGCTGCTGCTGGTGGTCGACAACGACAGGGTGAGACACACACACGCACACACACAACACCTGTACTGTCATTAAGCCCCGCCTCCCTCAGCGTCTGTGCTGATTGGTCGTCTCTTCTTCTGTAGTTTAAACACATGAATGGAAACGAGACGGCGGTCAGAGAGCAGATGGTTCACCTGGCGAACCTCATCGACGCCGTAAGAACACACACACACACACACACACAACGGCGAGCAACAAACCTATGACTGTTTTCCAAAAGGCAACAAATCCATCAACGTTTCTTTTTAAACTGCTGTCAGACGAACTTAGTAACAACGGATTGGCTCTCGGTCCTGCGCTCCGGTTGGTCCTTAAGGTTCTGCTTCTGACCCGCTGCAGATCTACATGCAGCTGAACGTCCGGGTGGTTCTGGTCGGTCTGGACATCTGGACCAAGCAGAACCTGATCAACACGGAGGGCGGAGCTGGAGAGGTGCTGAGCCGCTTCACCCAGTGGAGGGAGAAGGAGCTGGTTCCCCGGCGACGCCACGACTCGGCACAGCTCATCCTGTGAGTCGGAGGAGGAGGAAGAGGAGCAGGAGGAAGATGAGGAGCAGGAGGAAGAGGATGAGGAGCAGGAGGAGAAGGAAGAGGAGGAGGAGGAGGAGGATGAGGCGCAGGAGGAGGAGGAAGAGCAGGAGGAGAAGGAAGAGGAGGAGGAGGATGAGGCGCAGGAGGAGGAGGAAGAGCAGGAGGAGGATGAGGAGCAGGAGGAGAAGGAAGAGGAGGAGGAGGAAGAGGAGCAGGATAAGGAGGAGGATGAGGTGGTGATGATGATGATGATGATGATGATGATGGTCTGTTGGTGCTGCAGGATGAAGAGCTTTGGTGTAACAGCAGGAATGGCGTTCGTCTCCACCGTCTGCTCCAGAAGTCATGGAGGAGGAATCAACGCGGTAACGCTGTTTTTTACATGACCTTTGACCCTGACTTTTGACCCTGTGGCCGCCGGAGCGTCATCCTCTCTCTCTCCTCTCAGTTCCTGAACAACAACGTTGCGGCCTTCGCCTCCATCGTGGCTCACGAACTCGGCCACAACCTGGGAATGAACCACGACGACGGGCGGACCTGCAGCTGCCCCGCCGCCGCCTGCATCATGCACTCCGGAGCCACGTAGGGCGCCACGCCGCCCGGACCGAACCAGAACCAGAACCCGTCCGGACCTCGTTCCTCCCCAGAGCCTCCCTCTCTTCTTGAAGGGGTCAGAGGTCGGCCACAGACCTCCTGGGTCTTCCCAGTTAGACAGCTGAGGAGCACGAGGGAAAGTCCGGGGCGGAATGAGAGATGGATCGGACCGTCATGCAGAACTCGACGTCTCCATCGCTCTCCTTTTGTGTCTGCAGAGGATCCAAAAACTTCAGCAGCTGCAGCGCTGACGACTTCGAGAAGATGATCCTGTCGACGGGAGGGACGTGTCTCTTGAACGTTCCCCAGCCCGACGAGGCCTACAGCGCCCCCTACTGTGGAAACAGGCTGGTGGACGTCGGGGAGGAGTGCGACTGTGGGTCAGAGAAGGTCTGAAGCTTTCAGCTGATCAAGGTCCTTTGGTTTCATGAGCTGCTTCAGATATGCAGAAACAAGCTAACAAGATCAGCTGGAGATCTGCTGTTTGCTAGAGCTAAAAACATTAGCTAGAGCTAGCACCATTAGCTAGAGCTAAAACCATTAGCTAGAGATACCACCATTAGCTAGAGCTAAAACCATTAGCTAGAGATACC
>CAEGAD010027965.1:12076-23880 GCA_903067055.1 Poeciliopsis paucimaculata
GATACCACCATTAGCTATAGCTAAAACCATTAGCTATAGCTAAAACCATTAGCTAGAGATACCACCATTAGCTAGAGCTAAAACCATTAGCTAGAGATACCACCATTAGCTATAGCTAAAACAATTAGCTATAGCTAAAACCATTAGCTAGAGATACCACCATTAGCTAGAGATACCACCATTAGCTAGAGCTAACACCATTAGCTCAGTTTGTGGAAAACGCCCTCTTGTGTTGTAAGGAAATGCTTCTTTGATTTCAGTCGTCAGTTGAATGTTCCAGTTGCTAGAAACTGATATAATTACGGAGTTTAGTCGGATCTCGTTCATCTGGACGGGTTCTGAACCCAGAGTTCGGTTCTGAGAGCTTAGAGTCTGATCCAGATGGTTTGTGCGCAGGAGTGTGAGGAGGACCCCTGCTGTGAGTATCGGACCTGTAAGCTGAAGCCCGGGGCTCAGTGTGCGTCCGGAGAGTGCTGCTCCGGCTGTCAGGTAACCGGCGCCAGCCGCTGGAGAACGGCTTTCCTGAGCGAACCCCAGTACCAAACCAGGTCCGGGTCTGTCTCTCTGCAGTTCCTCCCTGGAGGGACGGTGTGCCGCTCCAAGAAGGACCAGGAGTGTGACCTGCCGGAGTACTGCAACGGCTCCACCTCCTTCTGTCAGAGCGACGTCTTCGTCCAGGTGAGTCCCCGCCTCCCCGTCTGCCTCCCCACAAGAATCCTCAGCAGGCGCTGCGTCCTCAGCGTGCGCAACGTCCTCAGCGTGCGCCGCGTCCTCAGCGGACGCCACGTCCTTCGGGGGTGCCGCGTCCTCTGGGGGCGCCACGTCCTCAGCGGGTGCCGCGTCCTCAGCGGACGCCGTGTCCTCTGGGGGCTCCGCGTCCTCTGGGGGCTCCGCGTCCTCTGGGTGCGCCGCGTCCTCTGGGGGCGCCGCGTCCTCTGGGGGCTCCGCGTCCTCTGGGGGCTCCGCGTCCTCAGCGGGCGCCGCGTCCTATGGGTGCGCCACGTCCTATGGGGGTGCCGCGTCCTCTGGGGGTCGCTGCATCTAACTCGCTGTGCGTTTCAGAACGGGCATCCCTGCCGCAACCAGCAGGCCTACTGCTACAACGGGAGGTGCCAGCACCTGGACGGACAGTGCCAGGCCCTCTTTGGACCCAGTAGGTTTTTGTTCATCCTTGACCCGGTCGGGATGTTCTGGAATCTTCTGACTCTTCCTCGTCTGCAGAGGCAACGGCCGCTCCCGACATCTGCTTCAAAGACGTCAACAGCAAAGGAGATCGCTTCGGTAACTGTGGCTACCAGCACTACGGCTACAAGAAGTGTGAGAGCAGGTAACACACACACACACACACTCTACCTCGCCCCATGCAGGCGCGGCCCAGCCCCTCCGGGTCACATGACTCTGTCCCCATAGAAACGCTCAGTGCGGGAAGCTGCAGTGCCTGAACGTGAAGGGGGGGACGGTGTTTGGCATCCTGCCGTCCATCATCACCACTCCGATACACGGAGCCACCTGCTTCGGGGTCGACTTCATGCTGGGATCCGACGTTCCCGACCCGGGAATGGTGAACGAAGGGACCAAGTGTGGAGACAACAAGGTGATGGGAGGGTTGGGAGGACTGGGAGGGCTGGTTACTAGTAGACACTGATAATTTATTCTTCTGTGGTGTTCAGGTGTGTATGAACTTTGAGTGTCGCGGCGCGGATGTCCTGCGCTATGACTGTGATGTGGAGACAAAGTGCCATGGACACGGGGTGAGACAGGGGTGGATCCGAGGGGAACCGGGTCATGTGACCCAGCCTGATGCGTACCTGTGTCCCTACCAGGTGTGTAACAGCAACAGGAACTGCCACTGTGACTATGGACGGGCGCCGCCGTCCTGCAAGCTGTCGGGCTATGGTGGCAGTGTGGACAGCGGACCCACGTGGAACGGTACGGTCCATGTGTCCTGCGGTGTCCCCGCTCCATGCTGACTCGGTGTGTCGTCCACAGATAAGGACACGTCTCTCAGGGACGGCCTCCTCGTCTTCTTCCTCCTCGTCCTTCCTCTGCTGGCTCTGGGAGCGTTTGTCTTCCTGCGCCGCAACGAGCTGCTGCGGCGCCTCGGACTGAGCCGCAGGAAGAGGTCGCAGGGATACGAGTGAGTACTGACCTGCACCAGCCCACCATGGGACAGGAAGTCCTGCTGCTGGACAGGAAGTCCCATCTCGAGACGGGACAGTTTGAGACGTTTTGAGTTTCTGCTTTGGATGAGATTTCATGTGAAATCTCTGGGTCGTGAGCGCCCCCTGCAGTTTGCAGTGTTTGTTTGTGTTTCTGTGTGATGAACCTTTCTCTGTTTCAACTTCAGGGCCGACGGAGCGACTTCGACCAAACCGACCAATCCTGGCAGAGCTCCGCCTCCCAGAGCGCAGCCGCCCCCTGCTGGCCACGGCTCGGCGAACTTCGTCGTCAGGGACGGGGTGAGTCTGCTGCAGCCGATCAGTAATAAATCACCACCAATAATCCATCTGCAGTCTGATGCATCATGACAGTAAACTGACTGATAATTGGAGCTAATTAAAATAAACTAACATCCGGTGTTTTCTCACAGCATCACGCTCAGCTGCTGCCGCCGCAGGTAAGATCCTCTGACCTCACTGCTGTAGGAGTCATAATAATGATATTTATAATAATTTTAATAATAATTTTAATAATAATAATAATGCAGTCACAGCTCTAATGTCCCTTCAGTCTCAAACTTTAACCTTCCAACATTGTGACATCACTGTTTGGCTGAATAAAACTAAACTGAGCTGGACTGAAGGCGAAGCTCCTTCTAGTCTCTGACGTCCCGCTAAACAGTGACATAAAATTTGAATAAAAATGCACCTTTTGTTTTGACATAATTTTTATCTCTTTAATTTCCAAAAGTCCCAAATTAGATTTTTTTTAAAATGCAAAATATTAAAAATACAAAAAAAACAAAAAAACGCAAAAACTATTTCATACCAATAATATTAATAAGGATTTATTGGGGAAATTAAATGAGGAAAATTTATTAAATGAATTAAGCAAGATTGAAAAAGAAACTAAACCAACAGAAAAACTGTAATTGGGTTTTTCTTTCAGGTTTTTCATTATTTTATCTTCTTTAGTTTATGAGAATTACTTGTTTTAGTTTTGACTAATAAAATAAAACGCATTTTAAATGTTTTCTTTCTGCTCTGAGTTTGGAGAAGATTCATGTGGATCAATGGATGTTTTACTTGCAGTTGTGTTTTCAGGTGGTGGAGACCAGTGATAGAGCTCCGCCCTTCGCTGCAAGGCCACCGCCGCCTCCTCTGTAGGGACACTTACCTGGCCTGCACACACCTTACACACACCTTAAACACACCTTACACACACACCTTACACACACCTTACACACACCTTAAACACACCTTACACACACACCTTACACACACCTTACACACACCTTACACACACACCTTAAACACACCTTACACACACCTTACACACACCTTAAACACACCTTAAACACACCTTACACACACCTTACACACACCTTACACACACACCTTAAACACACCTTAAACACACCTTAAACACACCTTACACACACACCTTACACACACCTTAAACACACCTTACACACACCTTACACACACACCTTAAACACACCTTAAACACACCTTAAACACACCTTACACACACCTTAAACACACCTTACACACACACCTTGATCAGGAGCAGAAACCTGACATATTTTCTGTTTTTGTCTTCTGTAGAAAACCGAAACCTTCTGCTGCATCTCAGCCTCTGGTGCCTCAAAGACCCGCCCCTGCTCCGCCTGTTTAGCCAATCAGGAGCTTCCTCTCAACTCTGCCCTCCCCCTCTTCCTCCTGACCTTCAGTCTGCTCTCTGGTTCCTTAGCAACACCCAGGGAGGGATCAATGTGGCCAACCTTGAGGTGCAGCCAGACCGGAACCGGGCCAACAGGTTGGACTCGGACCGGGCCGACAGGCCGGACCGGTCGCAGCAGGACTGAACCGAAGCAGCTCTTTTTTTGTTCACCTTATCTTGGTCAGGTGACCTCTGCTGTAGCCAAACCAGCCAATCAGATTGCAGAGCATAAAATAGCAGCTAAACAAACACAGTTCATGTTCATAAAGCGTTTACTGGAGCAGAAACAACACTGAGTTCACTCACTGCCACACGGAGCAGTTACATTCAGATTCTACTGGGGCTTTTACCTGTTCTCCCAGTGTTCCCAGTTACATGATGATAAACCCTAGCAAGAAACACTAGCTCAGCTCTGCTGTAATTCTATTATGCAATAAAATGATATCATATTCCTTTATAAGTTTTACATAGCAAATCATCCATACCCATAAAATGCTAATATCTCAGTCCCATCAGCTGCTGAGCTTTTAGCCTGAAAGCTAACAATTCATAAACTGACTTCTAATATAGCAACTTATAGCCTTGATATTTATATAGTTAAATATGGACAGAAAATGTGTTTATAACTTTCTAATCATTCTCTGAAATTATTAAAATATCCCTGGTGTTAGCAGGTGATGCTAACATTAGCATGCTATGTTAGCATTCTTCAGACTGAGCAGCAGTGTTTTTAATCAAACCATTTAAAATATTTTATATAAGGTTTGAGTTACTACTAATAAACATTAACTCAGTAATATTTACGATCCTGTCAGAAAACCACTGTATGTCTCTAGTTAGTACTAGCATGCTAACATTAGCATCTTCTGTTACAGCAGCAGTGAATTAGACATGATGACAAAAGTTTCAAACACTTTTCAAACTTTTGTTTCAAATTAGCAACGAAATACAAACTTTTGTTGCTAATACATTCATTAATATGTATTAGCAACAATTGTGTCTTATATTTTAATTCAATCAATAATCTTTCAAATATCAGAAAACAGGGCTGCACAGTGGCGCAGTTGGCAGCACTGTTGTCTTGCAGCAAGAAGGTTCTGGGTTCGATTCCCGGCCCGGGTCTTTCTGCACAGAGTTTGCATGTTCTCCCTGTGCATGGTGGATTCTCTCCGGGTTCTCCGGCTTCCTCCCACAGTCCAAAAACATGACTGTCAGGTTAATTGGTCTTTCCAAATTCTCCCTAGGTGTGAGTGTGTTTGTGCATGGTTGTTTGTCCTGTTTCTTTCTGTGTTGCCTTGCGACAGACTGGCGACCTGTCCAGGGTGACCCCGCCTCTCGCCCAGAACGCAGCTGGAGATCGGCACCAGCAACACCCGACCCCATTAGGGACAAGGGTGACCAGATAATGGATGGGTGGATATCAGAAAACAACAATTATGATAGCATAACATTAGCATCTGTTCCAGTGGCAGTGAATTAGACAAGATGAAAAAGTTTCAGTGCTTCCATTAATGTACATTTTTAACAATAATGAATAATCTATTAATCCAAACAATAGTTTTTAATTATTGTGGATTTCTTTATCTGAAAACCAAAATTATCTGAGGACTTAGAGTTAGCATGCTAACATTAGCACTTCAGTGCATCAAGACTTATTGGCATGTGCGATTTCTGTACTTTTTTGCCATGTTTTAAATTTGTCAGAAAACACCAAAAAAATGTGGTTGAAGGTGTGAATCTTCAGGGTTAGCATGCTAACATTAACGTTACTGCAGCTGCATTGCTGGACCTTCCGTAATGTCTACATCACATAGTAAAAAACATGTTCAATAAAAAGGAGAATGTCACCTTGCCAGTCAAAAGAAGGTAGCCTCGCTCTGATTGGCTGGTTTGTGTTAAAGAGGGGGGGGGCGGAGCCTTTACCTGGTTTCTGTAACCTTTTCTAGTTAAAGAGCCGTTGTTGTTTTGAACTGCAGCTGTGCTCAGCACTGTCATAGGAATGTAACGCACCCTGCAGGCGCCATGTGGAGGTGCGTTTAGTTTCCACTCCCCAGCCTTCCTGCCTCACTCAGTATTCTCCCAGTATGCAACACGAGGAGCTCAGGGCGGCTCAGACTTTTGGGTTTCCATGTGTGGTACGCGGCGTCTGCGCGATTTATGCAGTTTGATCTCTAAGGTAACAAACATCAGACTCTCTGCAACCAGGGAAGTTTACTGCAGCCACAAAGAAAACATGTCTGCAGCGCTGCACTGACTGAACCCGGACCTGGGTCTGGACCTGGATCTGGACCTGGGTCTGGACCTGGATCTGGACCTGGGTCTGGGTCTTTATGTGGACCTGGGTCTGGATCTGGATCTGGACCTGGGTCTGGATCTGGGTCTGGGTCTGGGTCTTTATGTGGACCCGGACCCGGACCCCGGTCTGGACCCAGACCCGGACCTGGCAGACTCTCCCTGCTCTGCTTTGCACAGGACTCTGCATTAGGGCTAACTAACTTTGTGCCAACTGACTCTTGGATGCCAAACCGAAACGTGAGGCGGGCAGAAGCGTCGGGTTGGCGCCGGCCGGTCGGTGAGGAGGAAACGAAGCAGATCTCATGCTGAGGCTCAAAGCGGCTCCGACATCATGGCCGCCTCCAGTTCAACTCTTCTCATGGAAACAGGACGACTCCTCCTGACCTCTCAAGATTTCCTCTTTAAAAGCTGGAAACTGATTGTTTTTATCATTATTTCTCCTCTGTCATTTCAGTACGGCAGCCAAGAAAGGAAAAAACTACCTTGGGCTCTTAATCAGATTTTTACGAATAATTTTGACCTGTAGTTTATTTTCCACCTCTGGTTCGATGCTGATTTTTCTAGATGTTTCACAGAATGCTGCATAGCTTCTGCTGAAAGGTTCGTCCGTCTAGGTCTGATCCAGAATTAAATATGAAAAATATAAAATATTACTCAGAGACATTATCAAAACATCAGCTGCAAATACTCATTTCTTTCTTTGGTAATTTCCAGCGGTGGGCACATCTCTGCTAATGCGCTAACACGCTAACAGCAGAGCTAATATTTCATCCTCTTTTGGCTTTTGCTAACTTTGAAAACATTTAGCATATTAGCTTCCCCTAAATTAATTTGTCCATATAAACTCTAAAGCACTGATTTACTTGGCTGTTTTGTAAAGTTTCAACTGAAGAAAATTTTACGACTGTGATTTGGACTTTTATATTCATGCTCTTATTTTGAAGGGGGTGAAGATGCAGCAATTCTGTTTCCTCCATTTTTTTAAGCAAGAAACTTTGAGCAACTGGCAATATGCAACAAACAAATAAGCAACCAGCATTGGTATAGCGCTTTAGCGTTAGCTTATGCTAAATACCATGCTAGTGTAGCACTTTAGCATTAGCAGAGCGAATGTTTATTATTAGGGCCTTGGAGTTAGCGCAACTAGCTTTGTAGTTAGCCGTGTCCACCACTGGTAATTTCTTTTCCCGTGAACCTGCAGGCTGTCACCAGGGGGCGCTGGTGCACACAGATGTCACTGTACAATATAACAGGATCATAAACATAAAGGTCAAGAATATTTCCATTAATAATAAAACTGATAAAATATTAAACCCTTTCGAAAAATCATCGAAACGAATACATTTTCAAAGTCTGGTTGCCTTTGATATATATATCAATATTTTTGCTTTAATATTTAAACTTTGTAACGGTTCGTTACATGGCAAAGTACATTCAGAAGAGTGGAAACAAACATACTGCAAATATATTCAGAATAAATAATATAATAAATTAGAGAAGTTATATCTAGATGATTTGTTTAGCAGGAGGTCAGAGATTAAAGCCATATTTTAAAATCTGATGGTTTGAGTCCAAACATGAGATTTGTTAAAGCGTCTGATCGGTTTGTTCACCGGTTCTGTTCCCAGTTCAGTCCTTCAGGTTGGGATCATGAGCAGAGAGGAGAGGAAATCCATCACTTTCACTCTTTACATTTATAAATCAATAATATATATGATATGATTCACGAGTGTTGAGGACTATAAAGTAGATGTGCGCTCGTTTCATTGATGGTGAACCTGTGTATGAGTCTGAGTTGGACGCAGAATCTTATTTTCTATTGCAGAATGATTTTATAGCATTTCTGTCGGTTTGGTTTGTTTCTAGTCATCAACAGTATTTCATGTTTTCATTTCAGTGTTAAATAAAACGCTTTCTGCCCCGGCTGGAGGACAGAAATGAACACATTCATTCATCCTGACAGGAAGTCTGATTGTTTTTAAACGAGGATGCTCATGGACCCACTACGGTAGCTACGGCAACGGTGATGCATTTCAGCTTCGAACCGTAATTTAATAAACTTCATTAAATCTGATTGTGTTGGTTTGAATCATGCCAAAGCAACACAAAGGCTTCAGCAGTTTTTCAGCTTTTAATAATTAATAATTGTATTGAACAGGAAACATTGATGAACGTTTAGACATGTTTCTGGACCGCTCGGTTTGTTAAAATGATTGTAACGGTCAATTTGAGTTATTTTTGGTAAAACTGGAAGCTCAGGTTCTTCTGTGATTATTCTCTGATCTACACAGACTCAAATATTTACATACACCCCTCATAAACCTTATTTAAAGAGGTGGAGGTCAGCGCTTTGGGAAGGCTGTTCGAGCATGATGCTGCCACCACCATGCTTTACTCCTCCACACATTGTTAGTCACTGTGACCAAACAGTCAACACCTTACAGATCCAAACAAAAACAGGAAACTCAAAATTCGCAGTTCTGCGTTCTCATTGTACTCGGAACTGGGATTTTTTATTTATTTTATGGATTTAATTTGTCTGCAAGAAAAATGGACTTGGGGTTTAGTTACTCTATTAAAAAGTATGTATTTTTTTATATTTCAAATACAGTATTTGTGAAAAAATGTTTTTGTTCCAAAGACCAGCATAAAAGTAGCTTGTAGAAAGTATAACGTTAAACTGGAAGTTTCCTTGAGTTCCGCTCATCCTCTTGTACGTCGTGACGTCAGCGACGTCCTCGCTGTCATCACTCACCGGGAGAGAAGGGCGTCCGGGGAAACTGACCGAGAGCGGAGCCGCTGGGACTCTTCTGGAGGTTAGTACCTGGCTCAAAGTGCTCTATGCTGGGCTGTAGATTGTGGAGAGACGGCCTGTCGCTGTATGTGTGATGAAGGAGGATTTCAGTCTTGAGTTTAAACATTTTCTAAACCCTGTTTGGTGTTAGCATGCTGCGCCGCTAGCCTCGTGTGAGCTAACAGTAGTCCGAGCTGAACTCTGAGGTCACCTGTGAAAAGCAGCCCCACCTGAGGCAGCTCGGTCACCCGTCTGGGGTTCGGTTCGGTCCGCTCTCATTTTCTGAGTTACTCTGGTTAGCGCCAGGTTATCTGCGGAGCTAACCGGCTAATTACATAACCTGATGCGTTAGCCATGAAGGTAGTCAGCCTCTCTGCGGAGGAGTATCCCGCACTATTTGGCCTGTCTGAGCAGTTTTTAACCGTTGAATCACTCCCAGCATCTGAGTTTCCAGAGTTTTACTAAGCTGTCGGTAATTTTGAGAAACTCATGACTAGGGAAAGGACAAAGTTACCGACAGCTTCAGTAGCCAATCGCCGGACGGGCTTTCTGAGGAGCAGCCAATCAGAGGGCCGGCTGGACCGCTGGTGGGCGTGTCCAGACGGGGACTGGAGCCGCACAACAAGGTCAAAACAGAACCTCGAGCTGTGTCTGGGTGGAGGTTCTGACAGCTCTATCCGAACCAGAACCAGCCGGGTCAAATTTCAGGTGAGGGACACGAACTGTGGAGAAGTTCTTCAGAACTTCCCAGAACTTCAGCTGGTTGCCATGGTGACTGGACCAGAACCAGCTGGGTGTCTTAGCAGCATCAGGTTCAGAAAGGAGTTTCACTCTGATGAACGTTCTTCTGTTTAATGAACGTTTTAAATGACTAGATGCTGAGAAGACATAACATTATGACCACACAGTGTTTGGTCTCGGAGGAGTTACAAAACCTCTGTGTCGGATCAGAACCTTTCCCGGTCCTGATAAAGAAGTTCAGTCATCTGCTTCTGTTACATTCCACTCAGTACATCAGGCATGGATCAGGACCGGAACAACGAGCTCCCAGGTGTCATTTCCGAACCGGTTACCGTGACAACCTGATCTGAAGACGTGATTGATGGATCCACCTGTTCAGAGACGAACACCTGAGGACCTCTGAAGTTCTGCCGGGTCCAAACGGTTAGCTGCTGGTCCTTTGGGCCTGTTCTGTTTGGAGGAGTGAACACCAAGCGAACTCTGGTTCGGATCTGATGCAGATGTGAACGGCAAGCGGACCTGACTGCTCCAAAAACAGGGAGTGCACTACAGAACAGGGCATTCTGGGTAAATGCAGCCAAAACATGATTTAGCCTTAAAATGTCTGGATTAAATCGATGAGATGTTGTGGCTTCAGTCTCCAGTCGGTCCGGGTTCACAAGAGACCAGAACCAGCAGGAACCTGATGAGCTGTTGGCTACATTCTGGTTCTGACCCGGTTAGGGGAGTAATCGTACATCGATCTATATCCATTAAATGATTAACGATGCAAATGTAAATATGGATTCAGACCATCGTTTAAGAAACTTTTACTTTGATTGTTTTACTTCCTGTCAGAGTTCAGAGATAAAACTGTTGAGTTTTATTTTAGTCAGTATAAATGTGAAACATTGTTTGGATATAGGATCAGATCACAACAATCTGAGTTAAAATTAATCAAAATGTATCACAACAGACTTTATATCAGCAATCATCAATCAGGTCAATCAATCCGTTTATTGGTCCATCAGATTCAGCAGCGAGGCGTTTATAACTTTATCACAAAGTTATAAAGAAAACTCCAAGAATTAAGTTTATCAATCATTATCAATACATCGTGATAATGTTTAATCATCAGACCTTCCTGCAGGATAATCTATTCACTCTCTGATTGGTAACTCTCTCTTTCTCTCCCTCAGTGGACGTTTGATTCGAGGCGTCCTGTGCAGCGGCGGCCCGGGTGGAGCTTACTGTTAGAGGCGCAGGACGTCCGTCCCGTCGGACTGATCGGCACCACCGTGTGTGTGAGGCGCTGTGAGGACCGCTCATGCATCGCTTAAGGACTTGTGCGGCGCGGTTGCGCCCGCTCACCGCCTCGCAGGCGGCACAGACTGTCGGCCAGCAGCGGCCAATCACAGCCACCGGCGCCGCCGGCTCAAGGACGTTTCAGCCAATCAGGAGCTACTCGGCGCCGGTGGCGTCGGAGCCGTTCCTGAACGGGACGAGCTCCAACTACGTGGAGGAGATGTACTACGCCTGGCTGGAGAATCCCAAGAGCGTCCACAAGGTGAGGCGACCCGGCCGGATCGGGTTCAGAGGTCAGGCCGGCTGCTCCGGGTGAACAACTGGAGAAATAGTGGCGCCTCCTGCTGGCCTGATGAGAATCCTCTCTGGTTCTGGAGAGAAATGTCTGATTGGGTCCAGAAGGTTCTGAAGATCCACAGGCTTTTTCTGTCTGGTCATGTAACAGAAAAACATGACCTAACCCTATCCCTGGACCTGGCTCTGGTCCAGGTTCTGGTTGGAGGTGTGACCTGATGACCTCTTCTCCTCTGAGCTGGAGTAGTGCTAATGTTTTGACCCGACGGGTCAGAACCCGTAAATCCCACATCCAGATGGGAGCCTGAAGGCGACTCAGCTGCCATCAGAACCGACCCGATGTTGTTCCAGCGCCGCTAAAGGACACTGGCTAATTTTAGCTCTCCGACGCTCTGTCACACGGCCCAGCTGCTGCACTGGACCAGAACCAGAACCTCTGCATAAAACTCTTTTCTATGGTTAAAGTTCAGAACTATGCGCAGACGCCTGCAGGATTTTATCGGAGGGCAGCAGG